>CACVKI010141195.1:0-14793 GCA_902732785.1 Trichogramma evanescens | reverse complement strand
TTTTTGATTGTTATAGTGCAAGCAGAGCAGCAATTTTTTAATATAAGACCAAAATAGTTGAGATTCACGGAATATAGAAAATTTGACTATTAACAGTCAAACCTTTCGTTAATCGCATTTTTTATGAGGAAGCATTTTGCCAATAAATTGGCAGCGGTTTTTCACTTTGAACGAGCGTCAAACATTTTTTATGATTGCACCACAGTATAGACTTACTCTTGCCTAATGTGCCGCACAGTCAACATTTTTTTGAACCCAATTTTCTAAACCCTTTAACATTTTTTATGGGGTTGAAATGCATACAGAGAGTGTCCTCGAGGTCTGTACTAGGGCTGTGCATGTACCCGATTTTTCGAATTTTACTCGAATTCGTACTCGACTCGAATTCGAGTTCGAGTCGAGTCGGAAAAATTCGAGTACTCGAATCTTTCTGAGAACTCGAGTTTGTTCGGGTACTCGAATTTTTTCGAGTACTCAATGGGCAAAAGTATAATATATATGACGAACGCGGCGAGTATCATACTTATCAGCATGTACACGCAAAGGGAGGGCTCTAGAGATTGTTAATTCATCATTTATTCACTTATAACTCAAATACATGGCGAAACTCGGAAAAACTCGAGTACCCGAAAAAAATCGAGTACTCGACTCGAACTCGAGGAAAAAACTCGAACTCGACGGGGCTTCGGCATCACCTTACGCGTAAAGTATACCAAAAAAGGCTCACGGAAACAACTGCATCTCAGTGCAAAATTAAAATTTTGGAGTATCGAAAAATGCAATGAAAAGTGGAGAAGAAATCCTGTTCAATAATTCAATAAAAAAATTTTGAGTTTAAGTTTTTTACAAACCCTTAAGTAGTTGCGTAAAAGTAATGAAAAATATTTTAGTATGCAAGTTTAAATTTTAGTTTTTAATTACACATAGAAATATTTATACGTAGAAATTTTATTATTTTTATATATATTAAATTATAAGGATTATAATTTTCTTTTCTCTATTCTTAGATTGATTTTGCACCTTAAATGATCACAACGGATATCTGAAAAATCAAATATTTTCTCTACCTTAACGAATTGTCCTGATCGTTTCTTTATATTTAAAAAAATAGTTTGCATTTTCGTTCTATTCATCTTTAGCGTGATTTTCTTTAATGATTTAAAAACTTGATACCAAGAAAAATTTGATATGATTATAGATGTTATTTCAAAATTGTTATCCTTTTCGAATGTTTCCGCGCGATTCCATTTCTTGTGTTCCAATCTGCTGTCACTTTTAGATTTGCAGGGTTCGAAACGCTATAAATAGCGGTGCCGAGAATGTGTACAGAGCCACTTTGTTTTTTGCCTCTATTCCAGCAAGTAGTCAACGCTTTTATATCATTATCTTGGCTCAAAATTAGATTCTGTGTTATTGTTATATTTCAAACAGTGAATTCCTTTAATTATTGAAATTTTTTATGCTAGTGATTCGGTGGTTTAACAAAATTTTTAACACATAAAAAAATGTGGAACTCTAGTATACACAGTAATCCTAGCGACCACGGCGTGATGCATTTTTACCAGATGCTTTGTGAGTTTGTATAAATACAAATTTTATAATAGATATATCCCAATTTTTAATGTTTTTATTAACGGTGAATGTTATTTTTATATGAAAACTACCAATATTTTGGTACAAGGAGCGTAAAATTGTTCACTATTTTTTCAACAATATTAACGAAAATGCTAGTTATATGTATTTTGAGGTTATATTAAATGTTGAACTTATACTATAATTAATAAAGTTGATCAGTACTTGATCTTAACACTATTGAAGATGTTGCTATATATTTATCTACGAATTTGCATGGAAATCTAAGTTTAACTCATAAATATCAACTCATAAGTCTTACCCCTACGGAAATTCATCGCTACACATTCTTAAAAACTCTTAAAAACTCTTTTAAAGTCTGAATAAGTCTTAAAAATTCTTATAAATATTCGGATTTCATACCATGATTTTTAAGAGTTAATAAAACTTTATAAAAGTTTTAATTGCGATACAACAATTTTTTAAAGATTCATGTGAAACCTAATATTTAGTTTCCGAAGTATTGAGACGGGTGTAGGGCAATCGCTTTCTTAATTTAAAAAAATGTTTACAAATGACATTAATTGTTTTATAGAGTTACCAAGAATTATTAAGTGTTAATAAAAGTTTTTAATAGTTTTAATAGTTTTAAAAACTTTTATGATCGGTATCAACGTTCGCCAAAAGTCACGGTGAAAAAATTATACAGGTAACCATATGAACAATGTAGAAAAAAAGTTAAAAAAACAATTTAACACTTTTGCATAAAAATCGAGTCTCCACTAGATTTTATGAATTTTCAAAACTCTTACGACCTCTTTAAAATCATTAATCAGGTGTGCGAAATCCGCATAATTGTAAGACTTTTTAAGACTGTTTTAGACCTTATAAATCTTTCGCATGAAAAAAATTTCCGTCGAGGTAAGAATGACATCGACGGTTGAATTATTATTTAACAATTGAGTTAAGTGAGAGCTTTTTCTCAATCTTTTATACCTAAGACTCACAGAATTAGAAAACATTTTATTTCAAATTTATGCTTAATAAATATTCATAAAATATATTTACAAGTAGTTTTGAATGATGAATTTAAAGTCTCTTTAACTCTTATCTCTAAAAAATTGTCACTAATTTTTCTTTGAGCAAATTTCAGCTAAAAAAGCTAGTTCATGGTCAAATTATTGATGTGTCACAATTAGTGTTGTTGATACACTCAGTAATATCAATGGGCAATTGTTTATCGTGTTGCAAGGTGCCTACTGCATCAGGTGGGATGAATCAATCAACTATCTTGGAACAAAAAAACGGTAGAAATATTCAAGTCCTATTGTTTTTAATCACACTAATATAAATTTATCACTGATAGGGAGCTGTCAAGGACATTTGGTTCAAGCAGAAGAAAATCGCGAACTTCCTGATGATGTGGGTACAAGCAATAATTCTCGTAATGATAGGCATCGCAGATCCGCTCGATCTTGTCACTGTGATGCTAGCAGAATGATATACCATCACATTGCACCATCGACAATATCACCGTGTACTAGCTGCAATGATAATCGTACAGTACCCGTGGTAATGGTACCGACACCTTTAATGCAAACCACCGCTCCAAATGCCGGGTCAGGTCGTTCCAGGCCTCCTCGACGAAGACGACAGAGATCAAATGACAATAATACATCTATCATGAATCTTGATAATGAGAATAATGAAGAAAGGAACAAAATACAAGCGTTATTTGAAAAGTATAAGGTATTTATTGAAATTTATTCCCGACCCATAAAATTACTTGACTTTAATTTTACAATTAACAAAGTTTTTGATATATTTTTTCTTCTGTTTTCATAAAATTTAATATTATACAAAATTGGAAAGTTTTAATTTTTTTTCATTATTATACAATAATTATATTTCAGGCACCAAACGGAAACGCAATATCTGTCGAAGGTATTGATTTATTGTGCAAAGATTTAAATCTTGCACCTACAGATTTTCAAATCTTAGTATTAGCGTGGAAGTTGAATGCACGTCAGATGTGTAAATTTACACAAAAAGAGTTTGAAGATGGACTCAAGTCTATGAAAGTTGAAAGTATAAAGGAAATACGTGAAATTTTACCAACTATTTGTAATGAACTCGAAAAAAATCGCAAACTGTTTAGGGACTTGTACAAGTTTGTTTATAAGTTCGGTTTGGATAATGAAATTGGTCAAAGAAATCTTCCTGCAGATATAGCAATTAAGCTTTGGATTTTAGTTTTTACAATACATAGACCAAATATTCTCGATAGGTGGATAAACTTTTTAGAGTGCCGTAGAGTGAAATTTATTACACGTGATACTTGGCTAATGTTTTTAGCTTTTATTGATTGTGTAAAAGAAGATTTTTCAGATTATGATGAATCTGAAGCATGGCCTAGCCTATTTGACGAATTTGTGGAATTTGAAACAAATAATGGAATCGTCGTTGAACGTGAAGACTATGATGACGAAAATTTGTGATTTGTAAATAAATAACTGCAATGCACAAGGAAGTTACTGTAAAATAAGATTTTTAAATCGTTAGATAATTGTGCAATTATTTATTATTCTTTTTTATTGAAAACGAATAAAATTTTTATTCCGTTGAAGATATATTAAAAATGTACTGTTTTATAATTTATAATATATCATTAATTTAATGGTGTAATTTACATTTAGTATAATGTGATATAACTTTCATTGTATACATGCACTTGATTGAGGAGACTTTTATATTTTAATTTGTACAAAATTTCTCTTAGGAAAGAAACTGATATCATGCATGAAAGATGCAAATTTCATGTACATTTCGGTGACATTAGATTTGACACGTGGAAAAAATTTACGCTTAGTGATATAGGGCTCGCCAAAACAATAGTACACGAGCTAGCATAGACAGTCCTGATTTCCCTATGTTTACGTTTTTTCCGCGTGTAAGACTAATGTCACACAAGTATATACCAAATGTTAAACGATTCAGTTCCCTGCACAAAACGTAAGCCCAGTTTAGTGAGGGCTATCTGAGTGCATAACGTACGTCAACATCAACAATAATAACAATAGTATACAGGTTAGCATACGCAGAGCCTACTTCGATCTGTTTACGTTTTCTGCTGAAAAGCGAATCGTTTTACATCTAATATAATGTGATACAACCGAGTGTCTCAAATTTGGTAACGAGCAGAAAACGTAAATTTATTGTTAGTGCACTAGCGGCTATGCTCATGACAACCCGTGTACTACTGGGAAATGAGAAATGTGTATGGCTGTACGGCTGTACAAAGTGAGATTATGGAGAGCTACAGTAGCCAAATTAACGTCAAATATAGAGTCACAACGTCTAGCCTTAATCGGCAAGGAAGTTCTTTGACAAAAATTTTTTTTCAGGAACATATTTGAATACAGATGATCTTTATTACATCAGATACTTAAAATGGTTCATTTATTTTTAAAAATTTATTAACTACTTGGCTCCCGTAAGAGCCTGTGTTTATGCTCGATCCTTCCGACATCTTGCCATAAAAATGTCTACCACACATTTCCCAATCGTTATTAAGAATTCACCATAAAGACAATTTTACAACATTATATTTACATTTGTAGGTTATTATCGAATTAGACTGATTCGAACTTATTTCTGCTACAGCAAAGAAATTTAAACAAAGAGTAGTAGGGGTCACTCATGTGTATCAAATTATCGGCAATACTAACAATAGTATACAGGGTAGCATAGGCCGGGCCCTTAATTCGATATGTTTACATCTTCTCGCTGTTGTGGATTTTAACTTGAAACCGAAACCGATGTACTTACAAATAAAAATGAAAAAATGTTTAATTGTAATAATATATTACTTATCTATAAATGATTTTATGAGAATAAAGATTCAACCATAATTTAAAAGGAAGCAATATCATACTTTACACATATCAAATGAAAAAATGAAAAAAATGAAAGTTTAAATACCTTTTACTATTAAAAAAATACGCTAGTATAAAGTACACGTAATAGAATCACTGATCTTTTAAAGGAAGATTTTTAAATGTTGTGTAATTTGAACTTTAACAATGTGTGATTGATTTCATATAAATATATTTATATTAGCAAATTATTGTCTACGTTAATACTCAATTTTACTCAATTCTGGATATTAAAAATAGAATTCAGACTGAATATATTGCTTCATTGGACATTTTATATAATTATTACATGTAAATAGAAAATGTTTTTGTAAATAATGAATGTAAAAGTTTTCGAATATTATTGTAAAAACGATTTTCACGAGAAAGAATGACTCAAAATTGATTTAAATTTGTGATATTAGACCACTTTTCTATTTTGTTTGTAGTAAAAAATGATATTTTATTAAAAAGAATAAAAAAATTGAAATCATTGTACACACCTTTTCGCACTGGAACAAGTAAATAATTGGACTAGTTTTCTTTATATTAAAAATTATCTTTATACTGTGCAAAGTAATGAAGTTATTTTATAATATTTTCGCGTATTGTATGATGTGAATCTTTCATCGTTTAAAAAAACTGAGAAAAATACATTCAATATTTTTCAACCATAGCATTTTGATTGATAAAAAATATTTTATTACATAGTTGGAGTAAGGTTTAATCATAAATTAGACTCGTTTAACACAATAAATAATTTCATTTATTTTTAGTTGAATTCAATTAAAAGTATGGATTCTGATAAATGGATTTTTATGATACATTTTATCAGAAAAAACCAATTTACAAATGATATTCATTGATATCTCAATTCAAAATTTACTAGTAGGTACAAGGTACAATTTTTTATAATTATAGCCAGTTATACCACAAACGGCATTTAACAGAATTGGTTTTTGTCTTTAGATAATTTACATTTATTTTGTAAGTCAATTTAGCACAGACTTTTCAGCCAGAAACTTTTTTAACACTTCACAAATATATTCCTTTACGATTGATTTTCGTTTACTTGGAATGTTATAATATCAGCTGATTTCACATATCAGAACTCACATAGTAAAAGTCTAATCAAATTAATGATGTGAAAGGGTTATTGAAGTATTAATAGTGATAAAAATATACAATTTATTTTCACTTTGAAAATAATCAAAACTTTCTCATCGTCCGCGTGATTGAATTTATTTACACACAGCTTATTTTTTTATTCAATGCAATTCTGATAAGATATTCCTCGATAAAAAAATAAAAAATAAAACAATAAAAAGGAGACTAGAGTTTTATCGGAAATATTCAGATCATTTAGACGCTCCTAAGTGAAACGTAATTATCTCTCAACAAACTAATTTGAATGCTTATGTATTATGTTCAAGAGATGCCTATGGTCGATTTTTTTCAGGAATTTCATCAAATAATTATCAACGTTAATCATCGTTATTTACGCTAGAAGTTCAAATTGGGCAATACACTTATGACCAGATCAACATGGAAGTGTTTTACATCAATCATCATATCGTAAATAAATTATAACTCTTTATTTTTTGTAACAATACTATCTATTAACTTTCTCCTAAATTATAATGAAAATTTATATCAATTTTTAGCATTTTAAAAGCTTTCAAAATCGACATTGTTGATACATTATTAAATCAATAAACACATTAAATGAACTCAAAATGACTTAAATTAAGAAAGCCTATTTTTTTTTTAATAATTCTCTTGCTGGGCAGTGAAATCAACGTTATCTAAAAATTAGTTAACATTATTGTTGACATGTTGAGCGCATGTAACTTTTAATGCTCTATTAAAATAAGCGCTTGAACAAAAGTAATAAAGAAAAATTGTTGTCACAACAATTCAAATGCAATATAGCAAGCTACTATTTCATCGACTTATTTCTACATATTATATAACTTGAAACTGATGCATTTTTGTTCAGCTAACTTGAGATGTTAACATCATTTAACTCTTATTTTCTGTCCTTATTAAATATATGATATTATTGTTATAATTTATATAATATATATTTGCGTACGACCATTATAGAAGCACTTTTGTCTTTTTTATATGCATTTTTCGTCAATAATATCTTTAGCAGACATTTCATGTTTCTTTATAATTTTGAATTCAATAACTTGCGTGCTGTACATTCACCTCATGCACTTAAAATTTGATGTTCAATATATTGTGCAAAATCATAAACTATTATAAGTTATTTTTCAAATAAACCTTTTAAATTAATTATTATAAAAAAATTACGCGATTTTCTACCAAAATTTAATAATAGTAATTCACGATACAAGTAACGTGGCAACTTTGTCACACACCGCAGAGCTTTTGTAACGATTGGGCCCTAAACTATGCCTTACCATAAACTGCCACTTGTGGTATAATTGTATCGATAGTGATTTTTGTTCCTCTTCTTATTGTAATATTTCAACCGGTGACTTATTGTTGATAAATGAAACTTATTTAATAATGAAGTTATGGATAATCGAAAAAATGAAGTGTTTACTTAATACCAATTACTTGTATGATCTATGAAAATGAAATTTGTTCTAATTTTTAATAACAAAACAATCGGATATATGAATTTTAGACGGTTCTTTTCTATCGACCACTTTTTTGATTCATTAAATAAATTGAAAGATTATTTATTATACGAGAATAATTTATTTTATTTTCTAAAAACATTTTTATTCACAAGTTATGGAATAACTGATCATGTAAAAAGAAAAATTTCACACGCGTTAATTTTGTTGGCTTATACGTTATTCGTATTCTTCAAATATTATCAATGAATAATTTTAGTTTCATTCTATCGATAAGTAACGGTTATCCATTAATATTGCTGTAGCTAAGGAGAGACTAACAGCATTTAGCGACTATAACAGTTTGGCAATTTTAGATTACATCAAAATTTCGTATCTTCTCATGCTAAAGAAAAATGTACGCCTGAAAGATTAAATTTTACTCTAAAAGTATTAAACTAGTCGCAAAAGCATTTTGGGACACTGTATTTATTATCACTAACAATGATGTTTTACTTTCGTTAATTTAACGAATCAAAGATCCATAAAACATGAGCATGAACGTTTTTTGCATGAATACTTGATTATAATGTATCTATGAGGTCGAGAAATTTGCATGTTATTATTTTATCCGGTTGTGAACGTTCATCACAAATTTAAAATAAGAAGAGAACAAGCAGAGAAAACAAAAAAGTTTTTTTTTAAACTAATTTTGTCCTTTTCTCAAATGCTTCTTTTTAAACATATTCAAATATACATTATACATAAATGTGCTGGAATTATTGATCATTTCAGGTTTAAAACAGGATCGGTCTCTACATTTGTAGAATTTAATATATCTTGACTTAATATGAGGCCTTTTTTATGGCACAATCTTTATACTTTACGCTTTTTAACATTCACTTTTGGTTCCCTTTGTTACGCCCTTATACTTGTTAATTTTTCTATGTAATAACGATTATTTTATACAATTAATGTGTTATTCGTCCTGAAATCTCATGAAACAATGATTGATCACTCGATGTAAATCCAAATTTATTTATTTATTATGTTTTTGGCTTTGAAAACAAATTTAATGATATATTTTAAAAATAATTGCGTTGTTAAAATCAATTAGCGGCAAAAAAACAAGAGAAATGATTGATTCAACATAAGATCAATGATTGACCCAGATCCTACATGAGTGTAACATAACGCTCTCGTTATATCGCAAATATTACCATCAGGTATTAGTCGTTGGTTGTGCACTATTTGGCCGATTAATAAGCAGGAGCTTGGAAATCGCCCATACCTCTCTGTTGCTGTTGACCAAAGGGAGGTTCTTGATATGCGGCGTCTGTTGCGTCAGGGTAACTCGTGTATCCTTGGCTCTGCGATGGGTCAGCTTCATAGCTCTGAGTGAATGCAGCATCGGTTCCCTGCTTGAATCTCTGAAATGCAAACCATGCACATCCTGCCTACAATGAGATAACATAAAACGTTAGTCTTGGATTGAAGATGGCCATTATAATTTTTGAATTAAATAGCAAAATCGTGGAGCTTACCCAAGAAAAAATGGAAAAAAAACAGAACGCAATGGCTCCTTGCACATTATTTTTACCATAGTCGCTCGCCGGTGTGGATTTGTTCCAGGCATTAGTTAAATAACAAAACCCAACGAAGTAAAGAAATGACCAGAATCCAGAGAAGCTGAAATGTTATTATAAGTATTTTTTCCAGCAGAAAAAAAGAATGATTAGAAATGTGTTGAAAAAGTAAATATACCCGAGGTCTCCCAAAACGTAGTGCTTTCTTGTCTTGACCGACGACATTTGTTCGAAAAGATATTCACCGGCTAAAAAACCGATGCTCGCCAAAAAGGCTATGACGCCAATGCCTGTGCCATAGTTACACGCATTTGCATCTCTGTTATACAGACATATGTCTTTTCCGTCCTCTTCAATATATCCTTTGCTACTTATGCAGCCAAAAACAATAATGGAAAACAGCTGAAAAAGAGATGATGAATTATTAAGTTTCTTTGCGATTCATTTTGCGTTGTTATTTTTATGATATAATTGACATGAAAAGTTATATAATATAAAAGTAAATTTAACACTGACTAGTGTAATTATATTACGAGCAGAGTCATGGGGGATTAGTTTTTAAATATGGCTCTTGCATATGCTATTGCGTATCAATGTAACTCATGTCACTTCGTCTAGTGCAACACTACAATTAATTGGGCAAGTACGCGTAATGTAGAGCTATCAGTACTTTTCATATTGCTCGTTTGTGAAGATGCAAGATATGGCATAAGATTAAGCATTAAACCGGTGGTGTCTTCATTATCATGGATCGCAGCCTTTGAACATACAGCTGTTGAACTTTATCAAATTGCTAGAACATTTTTAAGTGTCCGTTGGACGAGAAACAATATATTTATGTTGGGACTGTCGCGAGGCAGCCGTTAGTTAAGCGAAAGTTTAGCTGCACTACTATACTACACATATTAAAAATAAACGTACGATATATAATACCTCCTACTTAATCCCTCGCACACTCATGCATTCATTAAATGATTGGTTTTTGCGTGATGAAAAATGACCGATGGTCAGTTTATTTTTGCAATGCGGTCAATTCGTTTTTCAAGTACTCGACGGTTGTAATTTGTTGCTGCGGTATTTGACAAAAACGTTGACGCTTCTGAGCCATTTTTTAAAATTAAAAAAAGTTTACTGCTAAATGCAGTAATGAATGCTTAACTATCACAAGCTTGGCTGAATTATGGGAACTTTTGGGAGTATGACATTTAACGTTGCTGACAATTTCAACAAACTTAAGATTTAGCATCAGAGCGGTGATGCCATGACTGAGGCATCCGACTTGTAGTTGGTGCAATACTAGCAATCAGGTATAATCAAGGGTTAATTTTATGAAAATGAATAGTTCTAGTTCAGGGCAAGCAGTAATACATGTATTTAGTCATTTTTAGGAGTTGAGATCAGAGAAGATGACTAGTACGAGACGGTGTAAAAAAAAATAGGTTGGTGTTTGGGAGCTATGAAAAGTATCGCGAGTACATGCAAGCTAGGTTTCTGAACAGTCCAGCCCATCATAGCTATCTCGTGCGGTATGTCTACGTATTAAGTTTACTGCACGTGGACAGCGACGCTGAGCACGAGGATGCTGCGAGTCGATGGCTGCACATGTGCCTACAATTATTCATTATATATTATCGACTTTTAATAGCGAGATCGAAAGTGCAACGCTGCTAATTTGTGCGTTTCATCATTATGCAATAGAAAAGTCAATAGGGGGCGATACTGATCTTATTTTAAAATAATACAGGGCTCTGTATCTAGCGTACATTGATAAGTTCATCCTCGACCTAGAAAATCAGCCTCAGTGTGTCATTGTCTAGAACAACGATTTACACAGAACGTCATAAACTTGCATTTTATAGATGTGTATATAGATATAGGAGTAGCCCCTATTGACTCGCATTGGAATGGCCTGCACCCCGCAATAGAGCCAGCCTTCTTTCCCTACATTCGTGTATCGTAGTATCACGTGTCACGCAAATCACATTGGGTAAATTAAGTGATGGGGCCATTTCATCTATGCTCGCAATCAATAATCAACGAGGAAAAAGTTCAAATGGCTCGTGGCCGTAAACACGCGTGCACGTGCGTTGACAGGCAATACGCGAGGAATCGAGTTTCATCGACTCGAGCAGTCGTATCTAGCCCAGCGTCTATTTTTCTCATTGGTCGCCATTACCAAGTACAAGATTGTTATTTATTTTGAAGCGGGCAAAAAGGCAGATGAGCGCAAGTGCATAGGAATAAGCAGGCATAACGAGGGTGCGATGCGCGAGCCAAAAGAAAAGGAGAGACAAGTACGCTAGCGACTAGGAGGCTTCGCGTCGTTGGCGAGAACGTAGGACGTGGGTGTAGAGCGCGAGTGTTCACGGAGAGGCGCGCGCACCTATTCCACATCCACCTTTGTGTGACACGCTCGCTCAAGGATCTCTAGACCGGTCGATGCGGGCAAAGATCCTTGGATTATTGCGAGCGACGCAGTATCGTCGCGAGCCAATCGAGCCCGAGCAAATGACATTTTATCGCTTTTGTCCGGCGATCTTGCGGGCACTTTTTCCATCGGCCGAGGAAAAGCTGGCCAGGCAACGAGCAACCTTCTAGCCGAAATACTCGAGCTGCCGAGGCCAAAAATCAATATCGATACGCGCGAAACTAGCGCTGGCGGAAGCAGCCTAGCTGTTGCTCTCCCAGCCGATTCACACGAGTATGAAAGAGATGGGACACTTACGAGGCAAACTGCTCGGAGGATGACCTGAGGTCTCTGCACGAAGGCGATCGGATCAAAGGGAGCACCTGCCTTGCCACCCCCGTAGGCACCGCCGACGTCCATGTTTCAGCAAGCGATTCGTCAGCTGAGCTAATCGCGACTAATCGAACGTGCCCAAGGCGATCGATCGCAGTCCTCTCGCCGGCCTTGCTCTCGGCTAACGGCAGGACGACGCGACTCGGACTCGAGCGGCCAAGATCCGATGCGAAAAGCTGATGCACCGCCAGGCCTCGATTGCACTTAGACTTGCGTGGCAGCTTTCGCTCGTGCTGTGCTTTTGCGCGGAACTGCGCGCCCCGCTCTGAGTGGCCGCGACGCTGACACTGCGGATCGCTCGCTGCTCCCGACTCCCTTGCTTACCCCCGAGTACGACGCTTGTAGGGGCTGCTGCTGGCTCTCTGCGCAACTATCCACACTGCCCCCCCACTGAGTCGATAAAAAGGGCTTCGACGCGTTTCGCGCGCAACGCGCCACATCTCATCTACTCTATATATATACTACTTTTTGTCGCGTCGCGCGCTACCTTTAAACGACTCTCACTCTACGACAATTCATTCATTCGTCTATATTGTATGAAAATATTACTCTACTCGTTTTGCAGAAAAAGCATATCCACACCCGTTGCATAAAAGTACTAATTTCTGATCTTCATTGAACACGAGGAACATTTCATCCAACACTTTATGGTGCTCTAGTATTTTTCATCACAATTTTTCATGTTTACCCGCGTTTCGGGTACATGCTTTACACATCCTAATTACTCCTAATTTACTTCTAATTTAGGAGTTTACGCCTAAAGTCATAAAAAAAAATTATGATATAAATCTTGGTTCATTATAGTTGCCCGATTATCGGTTCACAGCACTGAATCTCTCAAGTCTATCATCGTCGTCGTTTTCGCTCATGTACCGAAGAATCCTTGCATATTGGCTAAATTCGAATCACACCCCTTCTTAACAGAAATTTCACCACCTTCTTTCTGCCGTAGTCCAGAGCCATGAAGTACGATGGTAAATTATCTTACTCATGATTTTGGATAGCCTGTAAACTAATAAAAATTGTATTACATTATCGTGTGTGTTGTAAAACATTGTTATGAAATGCAAAATTAAATTACAATTTTTACATGTTTTTACATGTTCTTGTTCTCAAAAACTTATTTAAAATTACAAAACGAAATAAGTTAATTTCTGCTGGGGGATTCATATGGAAAATAGTATACGTTTTCAGATTACTTGCACAGGTGAAATGACGTTGACGAACCTCCGACTTAAATTACTGAATACCAGATTTATTTAAGTAACGTATATATTTAATAGATAAAAGGAAACAACAGTTCGTAATGAGCGACAAATTACAATGTTGCGGCGTCCTCGTAGCCACAAGTGTGGGTTTGAGGAGAACTGAGAACCAAGAGTGCGAATGCGGTATGTAGACCCCTTTTCGCGTGGTTGTCCGAACTTCGTTCACATCATGAACTGATTTGTACAGTGTAAGAAAGAACTAAAACGACTTTTGTGTAAATAAATGTCTTATGCCATCTCGCAGTAAAAAGTGAGTAAAAAGTGAGAGAAATATTTCTTTCGCATCCTAAATTTACGGAAAAGTTGTATTTTAGTGTTTTCTTACGACAAAAAGTTCACCATCGAATTTAAAATGTACCATTCATAGCGTCTAATATTGTTGAATGTCGTTGTCGTCACGCAAATATGAAAATGCTTCTATCTACATCTATTTTGATCGTACCGAGACGAATTTTTTTTTAATTTCTTGGAAATTTTATCCTCTTTAAATCCAGGTGTGTCACTCGCCCAGGGATTGAAAGGTTTAGAAAAATTCTGCTTTAAAGCAGCTCGGATGCATGTTTTTAGTTAATTTCAGGTAATCGAACCAATAGTTTGTCAAAGTTCATACCTTCCTCTACCTATTAGAATTTTTACAGAATTTTCAATTGATTTTTTCATTTATAAAAGTTCATGAAAATGAAAAAAAACGTGCTTTACCAGTGAATAAAACATTCGATTCAGTGAATGAAAGCCGCGAAACCAGTAAATGAAAGTACAAATATAAGCATACGTTGATTTGATAATCAATATAGACTGTAATATATCACCTTTTTTATTGAATAAAAAACTAAAACATGAATTTATCATCCAAACCAACCTCTTTATTGACAAGATTAAAATAAGGACACCTGTGTTAAATGACATAATTAAAGTATTTCAAGGTTAAGTTATGATTTTTCATGTGTAGGACAAGTTTTGGTGATGGTTCAGGGATCTTTTTTAAAAATCTGTTTCATTTAAGTAGAGAACCATTTTACAAACATTTTAAGACCTCATAGATAAAGATTGGTTCAAAACTCC
>CACVKI010141193.1:0-11519 GCA_902732785.1 Trichogramma evanescens | reverse complement strand
TAAATAAATTGTTTATAACGAATAATTTCATCAAAAATGATATTTTTAACTTTTTTTCATTACCAAACAATGATGAATTTTATTAATACACTATCAATTAATTTTTACAATTCCAATCAATAGGTTGGAAAGTATAAGTCTTGCTTTATAATTTGACTCTTATAGAAAGTGTTTTAATTTGTTCATACGTGTAGAATGACCTCAGACAATAAACATGATGGGAGCAACAAATTCAAGTTTACGGGAAAGTATTGCATGAATCATTTTGAATTTTTTACCACATATTAGGTACACCGAGAGCATACTGTCCACGCGTTTTCAAAAGATTTCGTTAATTTATTCAAAAGATATAAACAATTGAAAAAAAGCGACAATTTGGCAGTTTTTAGCGTTTTTCTAAAGAACAAATGTACCAAAAAAATTCAGGTAGGGCTCATTTGGAAGGGTTTGACAAGCTCTACGTGTAGGTCAATTGATATTTGAGCATTATTTAGTCCTTCCTTTAGAAAATCAATAAACTCCCTAAAAAATGATATTTTCGACCGTTTTTCGATGATAAATAAAAATCTGCAACAAATTTTCTATATCTTTTATGTACATATCATTTCTAAGCATCTTTTACTTACGAAACAATTGTAAAATATCTATCGCAACGACTGTCCTGAACTATATCTAATTTCCCTGGGCTAAAAGGCACTAAAGTCGAGCAGCACAGTCGTGAGTCGGAGTTCAAAATCTACAACTTAATGTTACGTCCTGCTTAACGATAAATAAAAATTAAATAAAATAGTCGAAAGATGAGGAAATTCGTCGAGAGACGATAGAAATTTTACTCAGCTTTCTATTGAGACTATTTAGAAAAATTTTAAAAATGCCTTTTTTGAGATATTTGACTTTAAAGGTTTTCCGACGATTTTCCCGAGGAAAATGGAAAATTTTTGAAAATTCTGACTTCACCATCGGAAATCTGAGGTAATTTCCCATCGAATTAGTGGGTTACTTTCTTCTTTTAAGTGGATTTAGGTACGTTTACAGCGAGTTAGAAATTGGGTGATTACGCCTAAAATGCCGTGCGGGCCTCGCGCTAGGATACTTGACGTGAAATGACTCATATATAAACGCATACATACACACACAAAAATAATCGCGCCGCTATTAGAAAGAAACAAAAAGGAACTCCTAGGCTATTAGGGACCCAAGGCCTAAACATTAATATTATTAACGACAAACAAGTATTTAACACCACTTTACACGGAGTCCAAAAGTAACATCGGAATAATACATATCTTGCAAATGATAGAAACACATAGTTATTTGTTTATTTATTGTTAAAAACTAACTCAATCGTTTATTCAAACTCTCTACATCTTGTTTCTTTTCGACAAATATGTGCAATATAAATTCTTATACATTTATGCATCGTCGTCGTTGCAATTGACTTGTTTTTTTTTTTATAAACGACAAGTGGTTCATATAAGTAAAAAAGTAGCGCTTCAACGCAGAAAGAAATGAACGACGCGTTTCGACAAGACTAAAAATCACCAATCACATCGATGCTTTTCAGCCGCCGACCGAGTTTCGTACGCTCGAAAGCCGTTAAAAACAAAAATACCTTAGAAGAGTGTGTACATAAAACGAAATGAATTGTATCATCGTCTCTTTTCTCGCATTATAAAAGCAATGAGTATGTATGCGAAAATCGCTCGCTAGACAACGGTATTGATCTCGGCCTCGCTGCGGCTGCTACGCCTACGCACCAGCCACGGTATGACGTAGAGCATGGAGCCGCTGATGGCGAGCATGACGCCGGCCACGTGGAACGCGACGTCCGCCACGACGAAGTGGTCGATGAGGAAGCCGGCGAAGGGCAGGCCCGCGAACGAGCCCGCGCCCAGGGCGGCCAGCACCAGGCCCAGGGCGTCCGTGAACCGGTCGCGCTCGACGAGATCCGCCAGGCAGACGGAGGTCAGGGTGACGAAGCCGCCCGTGGTGAAGCCGAAGACAGCGGCGTAGATCGCCATCAGCGGGAAGTTGGCGCAGAACGGGCTCGCCGCCGTGGCTGTAATCGTGGAGACGTGGCGCGATTAGAGAAATAATAGACGTGACAATTGTATGTAATATCTTACGTTTTTTGACGAGAGCTGGTTCAAATGAAGAAAATTAAATCAACATTATTTACGAAGATTAACGCATTTCAAATTTGTAACGAGGACTAGCACGTTTTATTTACTGCCAACGAAAACTAGCACGATTGCATCGTGTACGAAAAGAATTACTTGATATTTGGTGGAAAAAATTATTTGAGTGACTTGTGAGCCCCGCTTACTTATAAATTATATTGACCCAAAAATAATAATATCCAAATAAATTAAATGTAAATAGAATTCGAATCGTATCCAAGCCCCTTGCAAAGTAATTACATGTTAAGATGTTGAGATTGTACTTTCTCTGATATCTATGTGTTGAATATAAATTTTTGTCTCAAACAAATGAACGTGTCTAAACTTGTTAGTTTTCATTAGAAACCCCAATGGAAATTGAATTTTTTCATATAAATATCATGAACTTTAAAAAAATGTTATACACTTTTTTAAACTGTAATCAAAGATCAAATATTGGACAATCAATTTTAGTAAGAAACTGCTGAAACGTGCTAGTTTTTGCTATTTGAATTTGAAATGTGCTTCTTTTAAAATGAGAATTAAAAAACGTGCCATTTTTTAATATAAAACTATTGGGATGTGCTAGACTTCGTAACGAATTTGATATGTGTATAATCTTTTTTTCCTCGATACTTTTAGTCAAAATCTTGCGCGAGAAATTACTCACACCCTCAGAGCTTTCTAAATGAACCAGTTCTTACGTAAGAATTTTTCAGAAAAAAAGTCCAATGGAGCTACTCACCGATGCCGCAGACGATCAAGCAGCTGTTGTAGACGAGGAGTCGATCGACCCAGGGCTTGTTGGCGCCCCAGCCGATGCCTGCGCGGCCGACGACATTGGCCACGCCGATGACGATGAGGAGCGTCGGCGCCTGGCTCATGCCGTGCTGCTCGGCGAGCTTCTCCATGAAGACGTAGGGCACGTTGTAGCCGACGTTGGTGAAAAAGTTGGAGAACATGTAGATCAGCAGGACTGGATCGCGCAGCAGCGCGATCTTGAGCTTGCTCTTCTCCTCCTTCTTAAGATCTTCCACCTGTGACGCCGACTTGCTGCTGCTGGTAGTAGGTGGCTGCTGCTTCAGCGGCTTGAACACAAAGCCGAGCACGATGCAGACGAGTATGATGCCCGAGAGCACGAGCATGACCCAGCGATAATCGCCGAAGACGACGAGCAGGTAGCCGATGAGCGGCCCGTAGACGACCGTGCCGAAGCCCGAGCCGCAGACGCCGATGCCCGTGGCCAGGGTGCGATTCTTGTCGAAGTACTTGGAGACCGAGTCGATCGCCGTGAGATAGATGAGGCCGAAGCCGAGGCCCGTGCCGACGCCGCCCGTCACGTAGACCAGCGCCAGCGACTGGGCGTAGGCCGTGGCGAAGAGGCAGCCCGAGGCTAGCAGGGTGCCCACTATGGTCGTAGCAGTCCAGCCCAGCTTCTTGATGAGGAAACTCGAGAGCGGACCCGCGCAGAAGGTCGTGCCGACGAGCAGCGAGGCGACCCACGAGGCCGCGTGCTGCGTCACCTCGAATTGCTTGACGTACTCCTTCTGGAAAAAACCGTACGAGTACACCACTCCGTCGGCTGAGAACATACGATGATATAAATTAGTTGATTTATGCAAGGAAAAATTACATACAAATTGAAATCAAGTAGTTAAGTTATATTTTAAAATTATAACATACTTTTCCCTACAGCATAATAAAAGCTGTGATTATAGTATATCAAACAGAATATGCTACTTTTCATTGCGATAACGTAATTTTCGTTGTTACGAGATTTTTACTCAGTAAATTGCTGAGTATCAGATTTAAATTTATAAGCTTGCATTCATGAATTTTCCTTGATATGAATGCTTTTATTTATCAGTAAGAGGTGTGTGTTGAGCCCTTGGCGAATGCAACTTTTTTTCAGTGCGTGCATCGACCACAATCGGTACTTTTTATCACGTATAAAGTGTGTTATTAAAATTCTCCCCGTGAAAAATAATCAAATCCATTTTAGTCATTTATTGTAACATTTTGAAGTTTTCTTGACCCTATCAATTTTTTCATTGAATGAAAAATCATTTTTGATGTATTGTTTTCTATGCATGCCAAGAAGAAACGCATTGTTTGTTGAAAAAATAACGATGATGATTCGAGATAACGAAGCGATGTCAATTAGTACATTGGGAAACCTTCGAATTAAAAGTTAGAAAAAGTGCGTCAGCATTTACTATGTTGCATTTTTAATAGATATAAGAAGTAAAAATTACTATGCAGTATTGTGATTTCTTTCATTTATGATCCATTAACGTACATAATCGACTCATGAATTGTTATTTTTTTTGCAGATAAAACTCATCAAGTTAGCTGATAACTGTTTAATTTTGAGTGGACGATTATTTATGAGTCCACTTAAAATCAGTACTTTAACGTTGGTCATAAAGAAATTTAAACGCTCGAAATCATCAAAGATAAGATGGAGAACATTATATGGAAGTAAGTGATACATTTTTGAAGTGACCAATTCAGGTATTCATTAAAATCATACTGTTACCTACTAATTAAAATCAAATTATAAGAAGATACTGCTAAAAAAATCTTAGTTATCATCGAAAAATTGTATCTAATCATTCATTTGAATTTAAAAAAAAATGATGAATTTTGTATCCTTAATAACGATACTTGCTGTAACATTTGGAGCATTAAAATGCATTTTTAATATTCCTCGTTATCATACGATTCAAAACAGCTTGGAAGCACAGATATGAGAATTCAATACTTCTATGCAATAGCAATGACGGTTTAAGTTTTAGGATAAAAAAAATTTAGTCAACGAAGAATCCACGAAATATTCATGACTACAATCATATCCTGTAATCGCAGCTTAATCGATAATTGCGTGTAGAAAATCTTTGATAAATGCAACTAAGCAATTGGAAAGCCGATTGGGGCTGAACGAAAAATTAATTTCTGTAGAAATACTTAAAAGGCCATTAAAACTGAACAAAAACTGACCAAAAGATCGATCATTTTTGTGTTCTAATTTACCGGTACTTTTGGCTTATAAAATCATTTTACACTTTGACACTTGCAGATTGGCGGATAAAGCTACTCGCCATCTAGTATTGAAAGCTCAAAGTAGTACGATCGTATTTTAAATGGTACAAAATAGGTACGCATATTTTCTTGCAATTATCAGGGTAACTCAAGTGCGCTTGTTGATATTTATGCTTTAAATGTTGCGTATATTATTTTTCACGAATCACCCTGCAGATATTTTCGATCAATTTCGGCCGAGCTGCCACGACGAAAACTCAACATCGTAACGATCGGCGCAGATTTTCGCCTTGGAGCATCATATAAAAATCTTAAATTTCACTGCGGCATTCCGCTCTGATTCAGAGTTTATTTTTTATTTTCTTTCGGACTGTCGCAGCAGTCGAAGAGCATCTACGTCGCTGCTGCTGCTGCTGCTGCTGCGCGCGCGTAAAGTCGCGACGCATTCGAAAACAATATATCGCGTTACATATATTATTATGTACAAGAGCCGCGCGTGTGTGTGGGGGTTTTCTAATTAACGCGCGTCGCGTCGCTATTATTACTGCTTATCTCTCGCTCTCGTGTATTAGATTTCATGACAATCACGCGTTCCGCTAATTGGATTCTAATATCTCGTCGATGTACGCGCGCTACTTTTATTTCTCTAAAATAAATCGCAATGAAAGAAAAGAAAACGGTCGAAAATAACAATATACTCACTCAGCAGATGAACCATGAAGCAGGCGAACACGACGACCCATCCCCAGCCTCCGTCGGGCGCCACCGATGACGTCGTCGACGTATCGGCGACGGCGGCCTCGACCTCCCTGTTCTCGGGGGCGAGGCTCAACGGCGACGGGGGGTTAAGCCGCACCACCACCGCCTGCGCTTTGCCGTTCTTCTGCTTCTCGTCCGGTATGTGTCCCATGATGTGTAGTGTATATCGCCGAGCGCGCACGGGTTACGATACACTTGTATTATTATTGTGATTATTTCGTCTCTCTCTGTCTCTCGTTCTCTCCCCTCGCGGTTTTGGCAGGCTTTCGTGTGTATATATATATAATAATGGAATGTATATATAAATGCTGTATATACTAATGGGCACGTGCGCTCAGCTGTTGCGCCGGCCTGTGTGTATAGGTATATATATGATGCAACAACGATGTTTCGCGAACGCGCGAAAAACTTCTTCTTCTTCTTTTTTTGGACACTCTTTCGAGCCGTGCGCTCTACTAGACAGAGCGTAACACAATGATGACAGTTCGATAATCACACAAACTCTCGAGTCAAGTATACGAGTGTAATCAAAACGGAGCTCGTCTAATCGTCCGCGCGTCAATATATATCTGTTCGATTTTCTACACTAGAAAATAGTTATTCTCTTTTTGTCAAATTTGATTCACAGCGTCCTCGATATCAGGAAGAGAGGCAAGTCGAGGGCACCGCGTGTCATAGAGTCAGCAGGGGAGCTTCGCAATTGTTGATGCTGCTGCTTATCTGGCCGCAAGTACCAGAGCTTTTCGTCTTTGTTGTTGCTGCTGCTGTTGCTGCTGCTTGAGGATATTTGTCGCGGGGGCTGCTGCAGGCTGGCCAGCTCCACATATTTCTCTGCTGCTGCAACGCGACGGCTTGTTGTCGTTGATTCGTATAGATCCGCTGCTGGCTGCGATTTGCCTTTCGTCGCTATATGAAAAGGGCTACGATATAAAAATCGGTTAACAATCGACACTTTATTTTTTTTTTTTCGTCGAGTGACACACGCGCGCGCGAACGAAATGCGCGCTGCCGTGTTGCAGGTATGATGTAAGCGTGAGAAATTTTACAAGGTATACAGTATATATGGAGACGACCCGTGTGCTGTGTGTATGGCATGCGGCTCTATACTGACGCCTCGACCGAGAGCCAAAAGTATAAATAAGCGACGGACGCGCGCGAACGAGACTCGGACTGTATTAATGTGCGCGCGCGCGCCTGTGCTTTCGTATACATACCCGCACCCAATATCGATGTGTGTGTATGTGTAAGTATTTCTTTCTCTCTCTTTCTCTCTACTAGAGTGATGCACGCCGCTGCTGACTGTATACGTCACGATTTGGACGTATGCCTGCTGTGCTGCTGCATGCGTCAGACTCGGCTATATACTTCCCGCAGTCTCGATACGATGTTCCGCGTGTATTTCGTCTATTACAATGGGTATACATATAATGGAGCACGATGGCACGAGGTATCGAGAGGGGACGACTTAGATATAGCCCAAACTAGACGACGATACACCTGCGGGTCTGAGTGACTTATAACGATGCGATGCAGCCGTATTGAAAATAATCGACGTGAGAATCGACTGCGCGCGAGTTATACGATATACAATACACGATCGTTAGTTAAAAATTAGCACGCGCCGCGGAGAAATGACTGATAAGCGCGATGAGTATGATTTTTATTGCCGTATGTAACTTGTTTTCTATCTCTTTCGTCTATTGTCGACTTCCATCGTAATAAAAAAAAATGGGTACAGTTTATCGATAAACAGAATTATAATTGACGAGGTATACACCCATAAATCGCTGGGTTTTTTTATTATTTCTCACGCTAAATACCGAATTATGGATATATATTTGAATACAATTGCGAATTCAGTGCTGCTACTACGTGCTCGCAGACACACGCGCGTACAAAATTCCGCAAATATTTCATTGTAAACGCTAGATCGTCGACAGATGTGTATATCATTTACTCGAGTATTTTATTTCACTCGGAGTCACGAGTTTCGCGCGAATCGGTTGCTGCTGCTGCTGCTTTTGCCTTTTTTTTCTTTAGTACTTGAAAATAATTTTGATTGACACCGATAAAAATAGAACGAGTCATAAAAAAAAAAAGCTCGGCCATAGCGTGCGCGCTGTGGTGTACGCATCATCGTATAATACATATGAGATTGCTCGAAACGTCAACGAAATCTCTCTTGTTAATAGCACGCGCCCGAGTCGTGTGTGCAATTAAACGCGACGACGACGATGAACAAAGGCAAAAGTAAAATGATCGAAACGAGCGATTGTCGCCAGCTTCGAGGCGCGTATCAAAAAGCATCGGCGCGGCTGGCCGAGCGACCGAAATACATTTGATATAAGTACGCATAATTGATGCGCGAACGAAAATATGCCCGCGTGTGCATGAGTCCGCGTGATTTCTGTTGTTCCTTTTTCCAATTTTTTATTTCTATAATTATTAATTTCAAACCTGTACAGCTGTTTTTGAGCTTCTATGATATAATTTTCGATTTTTCGATTTTAAATTGAATAGGAGATTGGAATCGAGAGAGAAAGAGATTGAAAGATAAGCGAAAGCGACGACGCCTTGATTATTAATAGAAGAGAACGTAAATGTGCATAAAAAGATTTATTGATACTTTGCCATTCAAGTCAATAAGAGAGTTTGATAAGAATGAACTTGACATTCAGAAAGAAAAAAAAATATTTAACAAATGCAGTAAGCAGTTCTATTGTACAGTTAACATAATTTACATAACATTTTTTTAAATCTTCTTTTAAAATGATATCTTCGACGATTTTATATTTCATTATTCAAAGGAAGAATTTATTAATAAGTAAATTTACTAAACAACGACAAAAAAAAATACTGGCAATTCATCGGCAAAGAGCTTCCTCCTACTTCAATGAAATATAATGCCAATAAAACAAGCACGAACCTCTTATTTGAAAAGAATGTTTGAAACCATGGCCATTAGACGAGAAAACCAATTGTTTAAAAGCCATCTAACTTCATGTGCGGCTTGGCATCTTCTTTCTCTCTCGCACTGTCGGACCGACTCGTCGCTTGAGCGCGCGGCCTATGTATACAATGTCTACGGAGAAAGATCTGAGGTGAGATCTCAGGTGAGATCTAGTGCCAAAATCTCACCTCAGATCTCACCCGAAAATCTGAATAAATTCGAAAATAAAAAAAAATCAATTCATTATTGAATCAGAGAAAATTTCAAAGAATAATCTATCTATATACATGAAGCGAAGTTGGTCTCTGTTTGTCTTTTATGATCTCAAAAACTATTTTTCCAATCAGCTTGAAATTTTTACCATGCATTCACTATACTACCGCGCAGGTTTCTATCATATTAAAACCATTATTTACTTCTTTATTTTTTAGTTCAGAATTGTTTTCGTTTTTTATCACTTCGTGTTCGCTCGCCCGCTCCTTGCCAGGTTAATTGTTATAAAAAAGACCGAAAGCAGACATTTCCTGCTACGCACTTGACGTGGCCTGTTCAAGAGCTTTTAAACAGTCGAATTTGTTTATATACATCCCAATAGACAAAGCTAAAAATATTAGGTACTATAGTATCATTTTGTCAAAATTTCATTTTGATTTCTGTTAAACTAAATAACAGCTCACACTGGCCCACCCACGACTTTAATCCTGTATGAAACTCGAGAGGTTTTAGGTTCAAGATCACTAATAAAATCAGAGCTAATTTAAAAAATTGTTTATTCATATTAAGGACATCAAAAACGTGCAGAATTACATAAGACATTGACAGGTGTTGAATATATAATTATAATCTCATATATTCAATTTATACATTATCTTTAAGACTATAATTATTTATACTTCCACAACATATGTATCTTAACTTAAACTTAAATAAATAATAAACAAAATAATAAACTATTTAGATCGTTTTTTTAATTTTCGCTTTTTTGAAGTTTTCTTGGCCCTCGTGGGTCTTTTGTTTTTTTTTTTTTATTGTTTCTACGACTTTGACCCTGAGCTGTCAAGCAAATGTGATATAAATCTTCGTTATTCAGCTGGTCGATAATCAGTTCACAGCACTCGAGTGGCAGCTGGTAATGTATCAATCCCACAAAAGACTCCAGTGCCCAAGAGCGGAAAAATCCTCTAGACATTTTTTCACACAGATGCACAATACAAACTTTGTCATACATATCATTGCTATATTTAGCGTCCGCGAAAGTGAAGAAGTCCTTGCACGAGAGAAGTTTTTTCGCCTCTTTGGGTTGTAAATGGATCAGATCGTAGATCGACAGACTTTTGATTTTTCTCACTACCTCCTCTTCCTCGACCTTCTGATCGTCACCATCATTATAGTCATCGCTATCGTGATCATATTGATCATCTATATGATAATCATCTATATCATAATCCCCATGTTTGCTGGGCAGCGCATTCAAAAATATCATATGATTTTTGGCTTTGCTAATGAATTTTTCGTCTTTATAGAAACCTATTCCAAAATCTGTTTTCTCAAACAATTTGTACTCGGCAAACAATTTCATGATCGTCAGAGCGTCGTTAAGGTTCGGCTCGTATTCTCTCCTATCGAGATGCTCATTTTTATGAATATACATGTAAAATAATTAGTTGTTTTTCGGAATTTTTTTTCAAGTATTTTATTCAATGCCAATAATTTTATTTTTAGAACCAAAAAAGCTTAATATTCCAATAGAAAGTATTTTGTTTAGTTACAGGCATAAAAAGACTTAAATATAATTCCATAAGAACGTAGACCTTTGATGCGAAGCATTTCTTAGCGTCAATCGTAAAGAATCAATAAATATAAAAAATTCTGTACTTCAAAAAAAAATGTTCATAGCATTGCGTGAAGGACCAAAATCTCAGAAATTTTCAAGCGTGGAACAAAACAAGGTTATATGATGCACTTTCAAAACACTGGCAAACACAAAGGATATCAATTCAACGTGCTTTTCATCGTGAATTTCAAAATGTTAAAATAGTACTTTTTGTAACAAGTGCGAAGTAGTCGACTCATCTAGGAGTTGTTTTCACCCGAGCGGAGCGAGGGTGCAAAGACTCCTGGATGAGTCAATTTCCTCGCTTGCAAACGATATTTTTTAAGTCTGCTTGCGAGAAACTAGGGTTTTCTGAAGCTTTAAGGTTACACTGAGAAAAAAATTCATTGATTCAATGAAATCTAATTTAATATTTTATTTACTATTAATTTAATCAAATGATTGATTGAAGCAATGAAACTTTGGTAAAAACAATTAAATATTTCGTTGGAAAAACCATGAATAAAATATTTAGTTCCGTCAACAAATTATATAATAATTTATATTAAATGATATTATTAAATGAACAATATAGATTTCATTGGAATTATGAAATATTTTAATGAAATATATTATTGGATTAAACAAATATTTTTTCCCGTAAATTATTCTATTTCATAGTTTCAATGAAATACAATGTATACAATCAATTTCATAAAATCAATGAAATATTTATTTACTTTCATTAAATGGAATTGTTGCTTTAATGAAATAATTATATGATTCTAATAATTGA
>CACVKI010141192.1:0-11046 GCA_902732785.1 Trichogramma evanescens | reverse complement strand
AATGAACAAAATGAGACCCCAATGACCATGATTGAATCAACGGTTCTAGCTGGATCTTACGGCACAGGGGTACCTCTCATGACTGTGGGCTTGCTCCATCGAGGAGGGTTCTATGGGATCGGGGACCTCAATTTTCATATTCCAGAGTGAAAATCTTGAGAAAAAGAGTGAAAAAAACAGAGTTTTATCTGTAGAGTCCAAAAAAATTGTTTTTCTTAATTTTTAATGAATTTTTTTAAAATGCAGGTTTAAGGTACCTTTCCCCCCTTAAGAAACATCGCTCCTCTGCGCAGAAGCGAGTTGTGGAGACATTTTCGCGTAATCTAAATTCTGAGTCATTTACCTACGTTTAGAATGTCATTGGGCTTTTTAACTCCCGATCTTTGCTACTCTGTAAGTGGGTTTCTTGAAAATTGGGATAAAGCCATCTAGCGGTCGGTCGCCGTACTTTAGCTTACGTATTGGTCTGTAGCTGAAATGACTTCTCAGACTAGGGTCTCAAGACGGTGAATGTATCTAATTTACTTAAAATCGCGTTATCGATGAGCTTGAAAATTAAATTTTTTGGCGACTTTCAGCTCTTTAAACTCGTTTCATTGATACCAAAAAAATCTCTCGTGAATTAAACGCGAAAACCAAATAATCGCTAAAGTGCCATGTTACCTGACGTTCGGCAGCGAGGGAGGCAGGGTCGGCTCGTTGTAATCGAACTCGTAATCCTCGCCAGCACCAGCGGCAACGTCTCCTTTTCTCCTCGTGATGTTCAGAATCGCCTGGACGTCCGGAGAGATACTGGGCTTGTTGCCACCACCAGCACCACCACTACCACTAGCTGCCTCCTGATGTTTGCTGCCGTAAATCGTCTCGACGGCCACGTTGGTCTTGACGGTGACGTTCATCACCAGCATGTCGTTGGGCACGAGTATGGAGGTCGACAGGCCGCTCGATGGATTTTTCACCGATATCATGGAGATCGTCTTCTCCCCCTCGTCGCTATCATCGTCTTCGTCGATTTTTTCTCTCTCCATAATTGGCTCGCTATCGACGCTTATCCGATCGACGCTCGTAGTCGTCGTAGTCGTTCGTTCGGCTTCCTCCTCGTAGGCCAAGGTAGTAACCTCGGGACTCTCCGTAGTAGTAGTAGTGGTAGTGCTAGTCGTAGTCGTCGTTGTGGTGGTAGTGCTAGTAGTGCTAGTGGAGGTCGTTGCTGGGGTAGTACTCGTGCTAGTCTCGGTGGTAGTGGTCTCGTCGGAGGTGCCGTTCGTACAGGTGATGCTGGATTTCTCCACTTGGGCGACTATGTTGCTCTTCTCGATGACGTTGTTGTTGTTGTTCTTGGTGGCTATCTTGCTACTGGCCCCCAATCTCTTGGTCGTATTTTTCTTCGTGTGCGGCGGCTTCTGCGTGGACTTGGACGGCCTACTGTTACCGTTGTTCTTTTTCGTCGGCCTCGCCGAAGACGTGGAGTTTTTCTTGTTCAATTTTATCCTCGGCGTAGTACTGCTACTCGAGGGTTTCCTCGTTGTCGTCGTAGTCGTCGTCGTCGTCGTGGTCGTTGACGCAGCAGTTGTACTCGTTGTCGGCATCAAAGTCGTCGTCGTCGTCGCAGCCTCGGTAGCAGCTCTGTCGCTCAACGTCGTCTCGAAGTCGTCCTGCCTGCAAAATTCACAACCATACACGCAAACTTTAAACGATCTTTTCTCACTCGCAAAAACGCAACATCGGCTTACCCGTGACTGGAGCAGTTCTCGCTGGACAGCATCGAGATGGATATTATGTCACCACCTACGGACTCTTCGGGGTTGGCGATGCTCGCAACGGTCGTCGATACCACTGCTGCAGGGATCGGAGTCGTCTCCGGCGGCGAAGTATTAGACTCCGCGTCCGCGTAATTGCTCGTCTGTTCGTCGTTGTCCGATGCAGCTAGTGCCGTAGTGGTAGTGGTAACCGATTGATCCAGCGTAATCTCCGATGACAACTGAAAGAGCCCGAGCATTTCACAAGAAAATCTCCAGCTTTTATCTTGGGATTATATTTTATAGGTATATATGTCTCTGCAGCCGAACTTTCTATGTCACCGAGACGTCTATAGTATACAAAGTTTTCAATTTCGCCGACTCCGCAGTTCGGGTTCTCTCTCAATGGCAAATCATACAATTATTAAAAGGGAAGAGAGATAAGAGGGACGACTGAGGGAAATATATATAAAATACCTCGAGTTTGCCGCTGGTGGTGATGGTGGTAGTGGTGGACTGCTGCTGCTTCGGATAATCCGTCGTCTCGCCTATGATTTCGTTATTCATCGTTTCCGTCTCTGAGCTACCAACACCACCTCCATCTTCGTCGTCGACGTCGTCATGTTCTTCTGCCCCAGCGTCGTCGTCGTCATTATTGCCGTCCTCGTCGCTGCTTATTATCGATTCGGTGGTAGTACTGTCGGTAGCGAGGGAAAACTTTTCGGTCGCCGAGTCGGCCAAGCTGCCACCGACGCTGCTGCTCCTTCCGCTGGCCAGTAAGCTCGGCGCCAGGATCTCGTTGACTACCCTGTAGCCCCTTCCCTCGATGCTCGTCAGCGAGAGATCGTGAATAGCGGGCTATAACGTAATTATAACGACTTTATATAGTATCGTCGTTGTTAATAATTCACGTCGAATAATCATACGACACAACTCACGTAGTAATGATTCTCCTTGCGAAATTTCGCGTAGTCCTTGCTGATGAACGCGTACGAGGCGAAATTCTGTTCCGCCTTCACTTCGATCGTTCCACCTGAGCAACAAAAAAAGCCACATAATTACATCGACACCCAATGCACAGGATCCTCGATTATTATCGCGTTGAGCTTACTGCAATTGTAGGTGGACGGGCAGCACTGTCCCTGGCGCACGATCGGCTGGCAGCCCTGGAGGGGCGGCGCGCAGGCCAGCGGCACGCAGCGTATCGCGCCCATGGCGCAGAAGCAATTGTCGCAGGCCGCCTTCCAGGGTATGTCGCGCACCATCTCGCCCTCCTGATAGACGCGCTGGCCCTTGCGGCAACCTGTGTATATATAAATGCGATACCATATATACGATAATATAATACGCTCGGTCGGTTTTCAATTAGGGCGCCCGAGTGCCTCCCCTGTAATGCGCTTGCCTATATAATCGGATGCGCTTCGACGTTCCGCTGACCGAGTTTGCGGTATTATATGCGTTTACGCGCGTGAACGCGTTCGTATATTTTATAGCTTACTTCTTCCTCCGTCTCGTGCACAATTTATAAAAGGCATTTTCTCGCGAACATATGAAAGCTCCGAGCAAAATTCGCGTGAGCCACGAGCTTGATTGTTGCACATATTATTATTATACTCGAGGTGCACGAGAGAGCCGTAGAAGATTGACTCGGGCTCGTATTACGAACGACGTTTAGTACTGCTACTATAATAATAGCGGCAAACATGCGCGGCTGAGAATTAAAACGTATATACGTGTATGTATTATAATAACACTCACCGAAAGCCGAGATCGCGGCTAGGGTCGTCGAGAACTCCGCTTGACCTGCAACAAGAAAGTATTATAATCGTACACGTACGGCCGGGCAACAACTTGATTAAGAGCCCTGAAAGTAACGTGTACTTTTATATGTACTCGAGCACGCAGGCCCTGGTTAGTTGCTCGAGTACGACTCGAAATAATTGTCGCGAGCAGAAAAAAGAATTTTTTTTTTCTTCCCAACAATTACGAGCGAGTCTTTTATGGGAAGTCTTCGATACGTAATATTAAGGTATATATACTCACGGGTGCAGTTGTAGGCTACGGGGCAGCACGAGTGCGGATTGTAGAGGGGCACGCAGCCGGGCAGCGGCAGCAGGCACTTGGGCTGGATGCACTTGCGCGCCCCCGAGATGCAGTAGCAGTACTCGCAGCGGCGCGAGCCCATCATCGCCGAGCCCGGCCCGTAGCGTACGCCCTCGTAGACGCATCCTGCTCGGTGGTGGTCGCGTGTGACAAGATACACAAAAGGTATATTACAAAATACGACCATCGAGACATTTTTAAAATACGTAAAAAATCGCGCGCGTACCTTCCTCCTTGTTGGGACGTTCTGCTGCCTCCACCGATGCTGTCTTGGAACGTTGAAGTAAATTTTCGCTCTCACCTGCGACATCGATCGACGAAGTTATTTTATTATTTAGAGATATTTTATGCAAACGCTTACTTCTTTCCGGAACGGGATGTTCGCCTCCGTCGCAGACGATCTTGGCGCAGCAGACGTGCTCCGTGGTCGGCGGCGGCTCGGATCTGCAGCCCGGCGGCATCGGGTCCGGCAGCTTGGGGCAGACCCGCAGCCGGCACCTGAGCGAGCCGTCGGCGCAGCGGCACTGCAGGCACGGCTCGCTCGTACCGACGTAGTCGCCCTCGGCGTAGCGCTTGCCCTCGTAACGACATCCTGCGACAGTACATCGTTCGATTATCATTAGAAAAGGGTAGCAAGGTGTGCTTGAAATCATCGTTCACCATCGAAACTTAAAATTAATCGGACAGTATTTAGTACAGACTAAAAGAGGCGAGTTGTGAAACCTCTTTACGTTATACATGTAATTAGTTCTATGAGGATCGCTGCATGATGAGAAATTAAAATTGAATTTTTATATATATTTACAAAAGTTTCACAATCTGCAGCTGTTCTTATAGAGCTGATCGTTTGAGCTTTTTTATCTTTTTCTAAACCTGCGCGATCAATTCAATCGAAAGACTGTCTAATACTATTTATAATTCCTCAAACAAGGATTATAGTTTAATAAATGGCATAATCAATGAAAGCCCTGCATTTTAAGGAAAAGATCCTATTTTTACGTGCATTTCCAATGTCACCTAGATTTTTTTCTGTGCTCACTATACTCTGGAAAAACGATTTTGTGTTCTTTACGCAAAAAAAACATAAAAAAAAAATACTTCTCATAAATGAAAATGGAATTCTCCAGCAAAATTGACCACGGCATTTGATTGTGCAGGAAGAAATATGTAGGAAAGGGTTTAGTTGAGATTGATTTTACCCTCAAGTTCGAAATCTATTCTATGGTTGACCAATTTTGCTCGTTTTAGTTTGTCTTTAAACTTACTAGGTAATTTTAAATTAAAGAAAATCTAATGATTATTCGTTTCTTAAAGTAAGGTTATATTTTCAGGTGAAAAATTAATTTTATAAAAGTACTAGCGATACCCGTCATGGCTTTGCTCACGTTAAATTTGTGAGGAGTAAGAGAATATTGAAAAAAACCATAAAAAATTTTAGACTTTTTTTGCATAAAGACATTCAGAAATATATTTACAAAAGTGCTTAAACAAAGCCAATTAAACTATTAAACTGAAGAATTCGAGATTAACTTTTTTAATAATTGTGGAATATCACCAATGAGCGATGAGCGATGAGTGCGGGGGAGCGGGTGAGTGTGTGCGAAGTGGTGAAAAACGAAAAAAATTAAAAACTCAAAAACAAAAAAGTAAAAACGTATTCTAACATCATAGAAACCTTCCCAGAGGTATAATGAATGTATGGTACAAATTTCAAACCGATCGGACGGGTAGTAACTTTTCCAAAGCACACAAATTACAACACCATCTGTGTTTTTGCGTATCAATAATATATAATAAGAAACTGTATTTGGCCCATTTTAAATCATAAGATATTCTTTTGTGCGTGATTCAAAGAGGTATGATCAGCAAAGCAGACTGGATTTTGCACAAAGTTTACTTCTGACGTAGGTTTTTTAACGGAAATCCTACCGGAACATCGATCTTTAAAACAAAAATTTTTTCGAGAGCATGTTAAATACTCCATGAGATTAATTTCGGAAGTATTTTCTCATATTTATATTATCCAAATATTTTGTTTGTATTCTATAATATTATTGAGCACGGAAACACGATGTTGATCTCAGGAAGAGTAAATTTATTTACTGTTATATTAGTATTGATAGAAATGCGATTATTATCGAGTGTCTCACACATCAAATTGGAATATTCATATAGAAATATATTGTTTGATCGGTGCTTGGGCGTTTTGACACAAGGAAAAAAATGCCATATTTGACTTGAGAATGCTTCACGAATTGGCGAATTGGTTGTTGACAATGTAATGTAATTAATCTTATGGTCCTATTTAATAAAGCTGTATTTTTAATATGAAAAAATAGATATTTTTATTGCATTGAATACAATTTTTAACTGGCATACAAGAAATTATGATTTTTTTGCATAACATTTTACTTTATAACATAAATTTTACCAAAATCATAATTCTGCACCTAAACCTTTTGTGAGAAATCCATAAGCAGATTCATGTGACCGAATCTCCGTCAAATCCATGTGGTGCAAAAAAAATAAAATCAGCCCAAATAATGTTTATTTGTTGGTTCAAGCTCCGAGGCGTCGTGTAATGGAAACTGATCTGTTATATACATCGTACGCTACGATCTGTACAGAGTGTAAACACGTGTGTCAAGTTATTATTACGCGTTGACGTTCGAATGACGAGCTGGATATGTATAATAGTAAATAATTCAGGCATTTATATAGTTATAAGTACTTTATTATTGGTCGACGATTAATTCATAATCTCCACGATGGATTATCTCGTTCATTTTTGTTCTGGTGGGCCAAGTGTTTAGTTGACAACTGGGGTTTTTTATAAACGCCTGGTAATGATACGCGACCCTAAATCGATCAAACACTCACTGGTCAAAGATTTTTATAAATCTGCCGACAGACACCGACTGTTTCTGTCAAGAGTGATCGGTGGTAACGATTAATAGTAATGTATTTTAATACATTTTAAATGGTCACTATCAATGTTCAGCATTTCTACTATAATAATATACACATCTTCTCGAATTCCAGTTTCAGAAATGCGATTATACAATTTACACCTGTGTATCGCCGATGATAGGCTGCGTGAGCATCGATTATATTCTACGGCTCACCGAATTACGTCACGTTCATCGCGCATATTCGCGTTTGAAAGTAGTCGAAAAACCAAAAAAAGAGCTCGAGGCCGAAATCGTCGCGCGGGGTTACAGCGTAGCCGAGAGCTCGTGGACACACGCGCGGATACGCGCCGAGCCGTGCGTTATATTATTGCACATTGCCGGGCATTTCAACTGTGGTCGAATGACGAGGCGCGAGAGAAAAGGCCAAGCACGAGCTGGGGCGAGAGGAGGGTTTTGGACACACATTATATAAATTATAACTGTGTGTGCGTGTGGGATGTACGTGTACAGCCTCGGCCGCGAACGTAACAAACTCTGCGTTGCTCTCCCTGTCTCTCTGTGCAACTATAATATATAACGCATACCGTGCAGGTACGTACGGCATTGCGCACAGTGGACCCTCTATATACGTAAATGGTGTACACACACACAGACGTTCATATATGTATGGGTAGGGCAGAGAGCTTGCAGTGGACGAAACTCGTCACTTGTCAGCTGGCTATATACATACATATATACCGGCGGAAAACGCGCGGCGCGCTCAACGAGGCTTACAATCAGCATCACGCTCGAGAGCGCGCGTAACGAGACTGACGAATTGTATATATACATGTATATATGTGTTGTGTGTGCAGCTGTGGCAGTAGTGTCCCGGACCCGCACACATCAACATACACACATACACATACACACTAATTCTTGCTTCATAAATGTATATGTGTGTGTGTGTGTATATAATTTCGTAGTTTGTGGCTGTGCGCGGGGGGGCATTTTTGCAGCTCCGCCGTGTCCTTCTAACTCGCGCGGGCGCGCGCGCGCATTCATTATATAATACACGCACCCGTCGTATGTATACGAGTAAAGCGAGTGCGGCGAAATTTCGTGTATACGCGAGAGTAAAATTTTACGCGCTCGTAATAAAATTTAAAAGAGTTACAAAAATGTATATATAAAAAAAAAAAGATGAATAAATAAAATTATACATTTTCTTTTACTTCTCTGGCTTTTCGAGGCTATATACACACACCATGCGACACGGCATATATGGGCGAGATTGTGCTTGTAGATACACACACGGGAAAGTTCGTGTGTTAACGTCAGGCTCGCGTACCGATAACCACCGGCGCAGCACCAAAGGTTATCGCTCGAGCTGTATACAGAACCCGCATGTATAAGCCGGCCGGTTCGTATTCGCAACTGATAATAGCTATATACACGCATAAAGCAGGTATGCGCGAGCGCGGCCAACGACACACGCGCACGAAATCGTTTCGTTCGCGAGCGAGCGACTTTTCTTTCGTATCGCTTCGTAATTATTGTACATATGCAATACGTACACGTATGCAATGTATCATGCCTTCGGGAGTCGTTCGGGGAATACCCGTCGAATGTATGCATACAGGCTCGTTGTACAGCTACGAGTGTTTTGGTCAATTACTTTTCGATTAATACGTCGTGCATTTTCAATGGGAGATATTGGTGTACCTTTGAATGATTTGCGCGATAGCTTTGTGACACGTTTGTGAGCTATACAAAAATTTGCCGCGGGTACGAATCGAGGGTTCGTTTTATTTTGGAAGTCAGCGTGACTTTTTAGAAAAATATGTCATAAAATTCTCAGAAAAGGAGATTTCGCTCCTAACTATTTATTTGTGATACAATGGATGGATATAAATTGAACGAAAAATAAATAAAACAAGCGAGTACACATCGAGCCCATATATAGCGATATAATTTTCACTCGCGCCGTATGCCGGATAAACCGTATGCACATTCGCAAGCGTATACACATTACTGTTGAGCGTTGATTAACGAAGGCGAGCTCGACGATGTTAAATCCTATTTAATGCGAAGAGAGGATCGCGCTGCGCACACGCCCAATCGGAATTGGAGCTGCTGATCGACGCTTCGAGCCTCAGCTCCTACGCCAGCTATACGATATTGGTGCACTGCACACATGTGCGGCGCGCGAGCTGCTTTGCACGTCTTTGGGGGTTGATTTTAGCTATAAGTCTCTGTCTCTTTCCGGTAACTTACTTGAAATAATATTACGTATACGTGTTTCTCGCTCTTCCTCGTAGAATTACTAAACATCGATTATGGCCAAATGATAAAAAAATTACAATTTTAAATGTTTGAAAATGCATCGCTATTAATTGGATGATTTTTTATGTAAAAATTATGCAACAAATATTAAGCCGATTTTAAATTACTTGAAAACGTTGAATTTTTTCAAAAACTTTAAACGAGCTTTCAACCACTCGAAAATACACGTAATAACGCTTTGAGCCTTCACCGCTAGATGGCGAATATCTTAATCTCTAAATCTGCAAGTCGCAAAGAAAAAATAATTGTATAAGTCGAAGCCGTGTTTGAACGTGGTCATTGTATCATTAGTCCATAACTTTTTCATTGCTCTTTATAAGATCAAAGAGATGTCTGAACCTTGAAGCAGGTATTTTAAATCGCTATCATCGTTGGTATTAAATGCGACGTTGTTTAATTCATCTCCGAGTACAAATTTCTAAGTTCAGTTAACCGTAATTTTGATAAATTTAAAGAAACAAATTTATTCGAAATGACGTTTCACTCGGGGCAAAAAATGATCACGAAAGGAGGCGAAATATTACGTAGCCATAAAACGTGGGAAAAAACGTTACATTTTCACGCCACGTACGCGCGTTTTAATCTGTTGCGTGATTGTAACATACGAAGCCCTATGGCTTATCGATCATTAAGCATACGATCGTCTCTCTGTCTTCGGAAAGTACGCATCGCACGATTTTCCGACACTCCACTCGGGCGCACGACCATCGTGCAAAAATTCGAGCGTGTCCGATAGCACCTGTATAATGAACGCACTATAGTCAGCTTGTTCGTGACGCAATTGACGTCAGTCTCGCCGATTCGAGCTTTTTACACGGGTTAATTATCCAGAGAAATCGTTGCTTTTTACTCGCGCGCGCGCGACACGACGCGGATCGTCTCGTTCAGCCGCAGCAGCAGCAGCACTATTAGATTACTTCATTACAAGGCTCGATCTTACCGAGTATAATATAAGGGGCTGCATCGCCGCGTGAACGATATTACGACGCGGCAACTGCAAGCGATAGACTGCGCGCGGCTTGCGGTATCGCACGTGCGTGGGTGCGTCTTCCATACTTTATGCGTATAAACGCGTTTCGATGTAAGAGCGCGATCGCTCGCAACTGCGTCATTGATTATTCGATCGCGCGTACATACACGCATCTCTCGATTGCGTGTCCGCGATGTGATTTTTTTGCTTGTGTTTTGCATATATCAACGAATGCAAATGTACTGTTTCGATATGCGATACGTGGTGTAGTGCACTACCGGTAGCTTCGCAGTTAGCAGTCGTAATTTATTGCAATAAATAATATACTTCGTCAATTAAGCAGCGAGAGCTGCAGCGATCCGTCGAAATATTTACTCCTTCACTTTTTTGGTCACAGAAAGAGAGAGAGAGAGAGAGAGTAGAGTAGAGTAGAGTAGAGTATTTATTCGGCTAAGGGCTCAAACTGGCCCTCTGTAGCCTGGCTCAAAAAATTACACCAACAGGCATATACATATTTAACGCACAACAACAAAAAAACAAAATACGTGTGTACAGTGAACTCGTGTCAAGAAAGTAAAATAAGACATAGAACAGAGGAAGACAAAAAAACTTCACAATAATAGTCAATACAGGTCATCCGAGCATATGGGCGAAAAGGTACGTCCCGAAAGTCTCGCCGCGGTACCGAGCCTGCAAGTCCCGAGGCAGGTCATTCCACAGCCTGGAGGTGTGTACGTAGAACGCGTTCTGCAGGCTGCTGGTGGCAGCCCAAGGGATTTTCAGCTCCAGCTGAGACCGACGGAGCGACCCAGGGGCGTCACGGTGCACGAAGCTCAAACGACTGGCCAAGTAGGCGGGACCTCCCCGTCTTAGTGTTGACGCCAGTAAGCACAAAGCGAGGTAGTCGCGGCGTCTGCTATACTTGAGGAGCCCGCACGCGACATAAGATGGCGTGATGTGGTCGAATCTGGACACTCCGGTGACGAAACGCAGCGCCGCG
>CACVKI010141185.1:0-19958 GCA_902732785.1 Trichogramma evanescens | reverse complement strand
CAATAATTTTAAAAATAATTTTAGTTCTACTTACCTATCGCAATGGTATAGGCAGCTTGCGATTTATCCCATGCCATATTCATAACCCTGCGATTAACACTTCCGACGGTGTATTGGTACTGTTGCGTGCGGTGTCGAACTCGTTTTTTTTTTGTTAAAAAAAAAACAAAAACAAAACTTTGCACCGATCACGAATAAAAAACAGTCACCGTCGAACACACCTAGCACCAAAAATTAGGGGGAGCGCCCAGGGTGTTACGTGGGAAGGGGTTAAATAAAAGTCGAAATAACTAATTAGGCTCAAAATATATCAGAGGGGAGGGGCCGTTCGCGCGAGCTGTCTCCTTGTCGCTTGATGTACTGATACTGCCGTCGCTGATGAGCTGTGCTCATCACTCTCATTGTCGCGCGCCGCGTCACTGGTGGGGCCTTGTCGTCCCACGTGACAATATATATATATATATTTTTTTTTATACTAGCACTGCTATTGCCAATCGCTCGTCTCGATCATGTATAAAAAATGTATTTATCATTAAAATTGATGTCATTTCGATGAATGTTATTGATAAATGTAATTGATGTTATTTATTCAATGCCTGTGGGCATACATTGAAATCGTTTTCTATTCAATGAAAACTCAAAATTCAATGCAACTAGATGCTAATTTAGTTTTCAGTGCAACACGATGAGATTACAGCTTTGTGCTTTATGCTAAGCTTTCATAATTTTATCAATTCACTGAAAGCTGAAATTGCATCTTGTGGAACTGAGTTCTGAGCTTTCATTGAATAGAAACCGTTTTTAACGCATTGGATTGCATGTATAGCTAGTGTTGATTTAATGAGCCTGTGTTGTACATAAAAAAAGCACACATTGCATTGTACCCCAATTATTTTTATTAACGTTTTTTTAAAAGGTAACCAACATTTTTTTGGGAGGGGGGGATTTTCTGTAGCATCAGCTCAGAGATGCGCGGTATGCTTTGATGCAGCAGAGGCACGACTAGTCGCTACCGTTGTACAATTGTGCTCGTGTGTGAATATGTGTGTGTGTGCGGGCCGGCTGCTGCTGTGCCAGCGACACTATCTCGCAAGTGCTTTCTCCTTCTTCTACCGCTGAGGCGAGAGCTCCGTGTTGCGAAATTGTTGAACGCCTGAGTTAAAATCTTTTGAACTTCTGAACTAGTTATGTGAGCGGTGATAGCGAGTGATCAGCGGCAGTGCAAATAAAGTTAATTATTACCGGTGAAATCGTTTAATAATTCAATATTGCACCCTTCACCCTGAAGTTATCTGTTCAAGTCATTTCTGGTATCCGAGCTATATAAATCTTACTATATTACAATAACAACCTCAAAAGAAAATTTATCTTCGTCATGAAGCGTAGCTCAAAACTCTCGTAGCAACGACGGACAACTTCTTTTGAGCTTACAAGAATTTTTCTTTAACGCTCACACGTTATGATATGAAAATTGAGTCTCTTCATATTGATGAGGCTTGTTTTCGACTTCGATTGCATTTTAAGCATTATTGACGTCTATCATTTTTGTATGACGTTGTTAAATTCGAAAACAATTAAATACTTTAGAGTGACTGGTGGATCATGTAACGTGAGAATAAACTCGGCGTTGAACCGCGAGCGCGAAAATGACGAAAGACCGCGGTGCGAGGCTCGCCGTGCAAGAGGCACGACGAGCAGACGACAACAACGAGCACGCGGCCGATCGAGAGCCGATAATCGATGCGGGAGAGACGTGACACTTTTTGTCCATGCACGCGCATGAACAGTCGCAACGACCTTCGATAGTACCTTCACCTACGGTGTGTAAATTCGGCAAGCGATTCCCAGTGAGTGCCTTGTGACACAAGACGAGCTTCGACGATCCTGCGCTCCAAGGCCCTCACCTGGTAGAGAGTTACGAGTTTCCATAAACGATCCTGACGTGATATCCCGCATCTAGGACTTGTGCACGGGTCCTCGCTGCGATCACCCAGACACCAACGAGTAAGCGAGCACACACGCACTATTTATTGTCAATTGCAAGCGAGCGGCCCCCACCTCTCGTGTAATTACTTAACTTTAACTTTTGTCAATGAATATCAATTCTACTTTTAATTTTATTTAAACAACACGAGTCATTATTTGCTACGCAATTACCCTTCGCAATAACAATTTCAGCTACTCGACGAGCAAGGGACTCGTCGAGTCACGACACACAGGATCGACCACTGGATGAACACAGCTCGTCGAGACGATAACTCGACGAGCATTTATTTATGTAAGTCGGATAATTATTTTGCTCGAGCTGGCCAGCTCACATTCGAGTCATTCCGGGTTACAACCAATATCACGAGCAAATATTATGAGCCAAATTCATCATCTATGGTCCTTTTAATCTTTGCCAAAATCGTCGAAAGTAATTACAAGTAAGTTCAGTATTTGGAAATCGGGATTTAAGAGTTAAAAGAGAGTATGAGTTCTTTCAATTTTAAATTTTGAAAGATATTTCAAATTAGTTATACTTACATGTGGCATGTGAACTAAAACTCCACCAACCGAATGCAATTCTGGTATTGGCATACTTGAAGCTTCTTGTTTCGTATTTTTTTTATTTGTTATATTCGGACTTTTGTTTTCGCTATGAATGTTTTTTTGTTTTTCCCTCTGGAAAATAACATAGATTAACTGTATTTTTACCATCACAGTAGTTGAAAGTAAAAAAAATTTATTATTAATAATTTAACCGTTATGTGATAAGTGTCATAATGAAAACTTCCCCATAGCTTATAGAGAAAGAGGAAATTATGTGTACATCATGTTAATTTATTGTCAAAAAATTAATATGCGCTACAAGAATAGTACTACACATTTTTCATTCATATTTTCGTGGATTATTCATAATAAAATTAGAATTAGCAAAAAATATTATATTTTCGTCAAGAAACATGGTTTTTCTCTAAGTACCTGGAGCCGGATTATTCCAGTTCACGCGCCTCGCTTTCGGTCTTACGAATGCGCCGATGTCATTTCAGCGAATAATGGACGCTTTATTCGGCCCCGAATGCGAGCCATTTGTTTTCGGGTACCATGACGACATCGTCATCGTCACCGAAACATTCGAGCAGCATTTCGTGTGACTCGAGAAAGTACTTCGGCGTTTGAACGCCGCAGGTCTGACCATCAATTATCAGGCGCCTACCGTCTTGAAGAGCTTGCGACGTTTCCTGGATCTGCTTGGCTGGTACGCCAGGTTCATACCGAACAACGTGGAGATGAAGTCTCCACTCTCCTCAATCTCACGAGAAAGAACGCAGAATGGATTTCGGCAAACGAACAGCAGCGAGCTTTCGAAGCTCTGAAGAAGGCTCTGACGGAAGCGCCTGTGCTTGTACGACCAGACTTTGCGAGGCCGTTTATCTTACAGTGCGATGCATCTGCGTTTGCGATCGGTGGCGTGCTCTCGCAAGTGTTCAACGACGGCGAGCACCCGATCGTATACGTGAGCCGCGTACTTACATCTGCGGAGCGCAACTATATGACCAGCGAGAAGGAGTGTCTTGCGCTCTTATGGACGATACGTAAACTTCGTCCGTACTTGGAAGGGTACAAATTCATTGCCATGACAGACCATAGCAGGCTTCAATACCTGCGCAATCTCAAGGACCTGACTGGCCGTCTTGCCCGATGGGCCTTGGAGATGCAACAATGGGAGTTCGAGATAGTACACCTGCGAGGCAAAGTGCACGAATTGCCAGACGCCTTATCGCGCGCATACGAAACTAACGAAGGAGTTTGCGTTGCAGGTGTAAGCGATGAAAGCGATGAAGAACATCAACGACTCGTACAAGATATCATGCAGAATCCTCAGCGCTGGCAAAATTGGTAAGTTGAGGGCGGCAACCTATATCACTGTCGCTACGATCCGCTCCTCGATCCTATCACCGATGGCGATGAGGGCTGGAAATTGGTTTTGCCACCGGCGCAAAGAGAAAGAGTCATGCGCAACGCTCACGATATTACGAGCGCTGGTCATCTCGGCATCAAGAAGACCTTTGATCGTGTCAAACGCGAGTATTACTGGCGTGGCATGTATCACAACGTACACAAATACGTTCGCTCATGTGATACATGCCAGCGCTATAAGATCGATCAGACCAGTCCGCGTGGACGTATGGGGCCACGCGTTATCGAGCGTCTGTGGGCCGTAATCACGTGCGACTTAATGGAATTTCCACTCAACAAGAGGCAAAATAAATATTTGATCGTATTTATTGATTTATCTACTCGCTGGGTGGAACTCAAGCCCGTGCGACGCGCAACAGGGAAAGCGGTCGCAAGCGCGCTCGAGGAACTCGTGCTTTTCCGCTGGAAAACGCCCAACTTCCTCATTTGCGATAATGGTAAGGAGCAGGTAAATAAGAACATAACAGCCGTCCTCGATGCCTACGGCATACGGCAAGTTACGACCGCCCCCTACACCCCGAGAATGAATCCTACCGAAAGAGCGAATCGCACGATAAAAACGATGATCACCGCGTATGTAGGCGCGAATCACCGAGACTGGGACAAACACTTACACGAGCTGCGCCACGCGATGAACACTGCGGTACAGTCATCGACCCGTGTATCGCCCGCGTTCCTCAACTACGGCCGACACCCGAGACCTGTAAAAAGCTGGCGTCGCGAGGTAGAAGCCCCGACCGTCGGATACTGGGAGATAGACGAAACCGTGTGGCTTGACCGTATTTCGCGACTCGATGCGATCTGCGACCTCGTGAAACACCTGGACAAAGCGCACGAGTTATATGAACACCAGTTCACCAACCTGCTCAACCGTCGTTGACCTGCAAAGATTGATATACATTAATAAGTGCAAGCGCGACTGAGGGTGCGACTGCGAGTGCGGAGAACAATGGACCAGCAACTCAAAACATCGAAACCAAAACATCTTGGCTACCAAGGCGACTACACGCATTGTTCGTCACCTCTCCCACTGGACTTATACATACATTAAGCTATCAAGCGAATTCGGTATCGACCGGCTGGCATTCTCTGTCGGGATCTTGGCCTGTAACTACGTATCGTGATATTAATAAAGTGCAACTCCTTGTTCAGTAATAAAGAATATAAGTTCGTACCTTGTTAAATCCTATCATCACACTTAACTCACGCGAGACAAGCCGACTCGAGTGGCGAGGACGAAGCACGCAGAGGACCAACTGCCAACGGTTTCCAGTTCCCACAGGTTGCCGAGATCCCGGGAAGTTGGAGCGAAGAGGACTGGAATGAGGGCGTCGACGAGGGAGCTTTCCTGTGGCCGGCTCCTCGTTGGCCACTGCCTCGCTTCCCGGCCATGCACAATGTGGGCCCGACGAGCGGCCAACGCTGCAAGATCCACCGAGAAAAGCTCGCCGCAGCCATCGAGAGGAAGGAGAAGCTGAGCGAAGACCACAACCGTGGCCAAATGACCGCCCGAATCTCGCCGCCGAACAAGAACCCAGTGGCTCCTGGCAGCAAGAGATCGAGCCGAAATCGAGCGAGCAGTGGCCGCCTCCCGTCGCGTCGCAAAGCAGCAGGAGAAGTATTGGGAGATGCGATGCGACATGGCCATGCAGGGCGCTATCCCGAAGGAGAAGAAGCCAGCATGCACTTCAACGTTGCAGTCGCGCCGGGTCGTCCCCGTTCGGCAAGAGGGCAGCGAAGAGGAGCCTTGGTGGGAGAGGAAATACCAGGCTTCCCTTCTCCAAACCGAGCCTAGGCGGCGAGGTGCCGTTTTCGACGGCCGACATATTCCACTTAACACACACGTCGAGCCGCCGAAAGGCGGTTGTTTTATCTGTTGAGAGACGGACCATGGATGGCGGGCGTGCGAACAAGTTCCCGAGTATACGTACTGCTGGAACTGCGGCCGGCGGAGCGTGGACACCCCGGCCGACTGTCCCCGGTGCCGGGAGGGCTACAAGCGTTGGCTGCAGAGCCAAACTCGCCGCGACAGACCCGCCACCCGGACATCGTACGCCCGAGAGGCGATCACTCGGCGATCTTCCTCGAGGATCGCGGCGTTGCGCGTACCGTCACCGACACGCAGCACCACCATCATCACCGAGATCGTAGAGCCTTCCCCCGCCTCGGCTGCAGGGCCTTCGCCTCCGCCAGCGTCCGCCTGACAAGCTCCACCACCGTGAGCTGCCCAATGGGCCAGTGAGCCCCCGCCTCGCATGGAGGAACGAGCGCTCGTGGCGCAAGCTTCTGCGCTACAGCCAAACGCCGCCATACCGCAAGCGGTAAAAGTCATCGCGCAGCCCCTACCAGGTATTAATTTATTTAAACTATAAATTAATGGCTCGGCTTCCGCTGGTACTGAAAAGCTGTCTTGAGCTTGCAAGCTCTCGAGCCCTCGTTCGTTATAACTGCCTGCACGTTGCTGCTGCTCGACGAGTTGTGGTAACGGCGATCGAAGACCAGGCCTTCCTATCATTCAACTCTCGGAGATGACTTGGCGCGTCAAGGTAGCACCATCGGTCTTCTCTCGAAAGAGTTCTGATTAGCTGACCGTGGATGTTAAAGCGCTGATTGACATCGACGGCGCAACTTCGAAGGCTGCCAAAGGCCTTAATAGATACGGAGTCGGACTTGCCGATGTAAATAGCGGGCCCGCACTTACCGAGGTAGGCATATGTATGGTCGAGGGCCATTTGAAGACCGTTATGGGTCTCCGCCACCAAGTTCAAGTCGTCGGCAAACGCCATTGCGCAGATGATTTTGTTGCCGACTATTATTCTTTACTCATCACACTTGCAGACTTCACAATTACAGAAAATTAAAAAGTATTACGCATGTCGCAATATTCGGATCAGCTATCAACGACTGCACATTGAGGGGAGGACGCAGACTTATACTTCTCAACCGATGCAAGAATCCAGAACGCTGTGGATTATAAAGCTCCCGCCACCACACCACATGGTTGACCTGCTTCTCAAAATAACTGCATTTACATTTAGGGTCTAGAATTATTTTTTTTCGGTGTAATGATTCCGTAAGGCTGTGAATGTTAGATCTTGATCTGTTGATGTCAATTATGACTGGCTTTTCGAGTATGAGCCAATAAAACCAAGGATGGTGATTATTTTTTTTTATGATGTCCAAATACAAAGATCCTTTTGCAGAACCGTCGCAAACGTTAGCTGCTTCACAGCTTTCACGAAAACGTTTGTCAAATATTTCAAAAAATTGATATACTTTAATTTTTTTGAATTCATATCTGGAGTTTTAAATGATTTTGTTTTTGATTGAATAAAGACTTTACACATCTTATAGCTGTTCTTATACAGCTGATTTTTAGAATTGTTCACTTAGAATTGTGAATTCAATTTTTTAAATTGATTTTAATAAAACTGATTTTTCGATTTATTCTGTAGTAAATACTTTCCGATTAATTGTGATTTCGTCCTCAATTTCACTCAATTTAAAAACGAATTTCAGTTTAATTCAAATTTTCGATTTAGTTTTAACAATTTTTAGCTTAATGTGCGGTTGGTATTGCCGAGGCCGCGGAGCGATGAATATTACCATCTATCACCAACAAATTTGATAAATTTAAAAACTCCTTTACTCAAAATATTCGTTAAACATTGATCAATTTGAAAATTAGTGTACCAGAGCACTACATTTCATAATTTACGATTGTAGACATGTGCGCGAAGCTATACAATAACTCGAGTTATAATTTGACCGATCAACATGCATAAAAACGCAACGCGCGAGCGAGAGACAGAGGCGCAGAAATACACAACGCTACATTGTACGTTTGATAGACATGAGCGCTGACTGCCGAGTACTGCTGTGCGTGTCACAGCATAAGCGAGCAAGCAGTCACTCGACACTGCCTAGCGTCGACCCATCACAGCGCGAGAAGTAAACAGACGCTACTGAGACTAAAAACCTACGATTATCGCGCTTGCTCGCTCGATCATTTTTCATGGATTCACTAGCCTACCCAACGAGCCATGAGACGTTACACATCAAAAAGTCAGTGAATGGGACAGGTTAACATGGGCTTGCTGTAATTTTCGCAGCCTCCTTATCTAGCGCGTCTGCAGTCTCGTTATTGAAGATTCCAATGCGGGAGGGTGTCCATACAAACTTGATGTAGGTACGGGGGTTTTTCTCTAAGTATTTGAGAATAGAGTGATTTTATAGCATTGCGTGTCTCAAATTCACATTTATGACACGCTTTTCGGTTAAATAAGATGCCCTTTATGGCACCGCATCGTTCGCATATCACTCGCTACGTGGTATCATAAAGTGCTTCTCATTACTCAGAAAAGGGGGCATAAATGTGAACGTAGCTTAGTGCTCTGAAATTAAGTACGATACTCGGGCCATAGGGAACACTTTCTGACACGGCTATTGAGACCCTCGCTGCGATCAGGCCCTAAACTACGCTGTGCCGTAAGGTGTTACTTATAGCCCTTAAATCGTTGAGTACTATTATCTCGAATATGAGAAAGTTGGTCTGAACTTTATCATTTAGTGAGATTAAACTTGAGACGGGGAAATTTGCCTTACTGGGTAAGACCCAGTAAGTCAAATGCCTTTGACAAGAATTTTTATGTCGGGACCTCTTGTACTCCCACTTACCTCTCCGAGGAGGTTTTGGTCCTTCTGCCGAATCTGGACCGAACTGTTGGGCTCAGGTAACTCACTTTTTAAATTTAACCGAGGAAATCTAAATATTCAAGAAAACCCGCGAAAATTCGTGAAAATCATCTTATTCGCTGAAATTTGACAAAAATAGGCAATTTACTATACGACAATCAAAAATAATTACTTGCGATATCAAGTTTCCAAAAATAGTCACGTCATTAACTTTCAAAATTGGCCACCAGGTGCGCTGGTAGCGTTCTTGTTTTGCCTTCTGTGGCAGCACCTTCGCTTCGCAGTAGCAGTTTACAACTGCGACTTTACTCGTCAGTGACTTCTTCACGCCGAAAACTTTACTCGGCAGCGACCTGTTGCTTTTTACTCATCGGCGCAGCAGATTGTGCAGTTGGGGCGTTGCTGTACAACTATTGTTGCGCGGACTGATCGTGCTTCTACTCAGCCTACACTAAAACGATATAGGCGCGCGCTCTGTATCGCGATGTGTACAGAGGTTAGCATTCGACCACGAGCGCTCGGTGCCTTGCGTAGAGCAACGACTGCGCACTGAATGACAGTGGCATCATCTTTGTCCGAGCCGCTGTTAATCTTACTCGAAGAGTGCTGGCAAAGGCTCCGGCTACATAAGCGAGCGATTCTCGTCCGCCGCAGCGAACCGCTGCGGGAGCAACTTGAGAAAAAAAAATGATATTTTGAACCTTACGAACAGACCTGTTTAATGTGTGTCAAATTAACCCAGAAAGTCAGCAGCGATTATTTGTAAAGCAGCAAAAGAATTTTATAGTAAAAAAAATTTTGCTTGTACTATTTTTTATTGTGCTAAAATGACACCTGCTGAGAAAATTATAATGCGTTTCTATGCACGAAACTTATTTATGATAAATCGTGATGATGTCAATCATAATAATATCAAGGCAAGAACCGAATTTTTCCAAACTGTACAAACTGAAATTAAGAACCAGCTATTGATGAATGTAAATTGTAAGAAAAAAATCTTAAATTATTAAAATAAAAATTTAGAGCTAGTAAATGATGAGATTTTTTTTCTTTTAGTCAAAGATATTGAGTCAATGTTTCAAAATTTAGTAGACAACTTCATTGAGGCTGATGAGTTAATTGCAGCTAAAGAAACAATAACGTACCTTCAATCTTGTATACATCAAAGATTATACTTTTTGAAACCATTTGTCAAAAATACAAATAAAGAAAATTATGCAGAAAGAAGCTCAGTAAAAAAGCAAAACGCATCTACAGCCATCAACGTGGAAATGAGGCAATACCTCAATAACACCAAAGCTTCTCGCAATAAATTAGTGATTGAATTAAATAATTTGATTATGAAATATCAAGACAATCAAAAAAAACGATTAGCATTTGCTGTTGTAATGAAGGCAATCCAAGAGTTCAGAGAAAATTTGACTGTAGTAGAATGAAAGTTTCATAAAATGTAATAATAAATAAAGTTTTAAAGTCAGTAAATAATACTGTTATCACTATTATATCAAATTAAAAAATAGTAAATGAAGCCATAATTCATTGTCAAGATAAAAGTCTTCTTGTAAAAGTTGTATTAAATAAAATTAAAAGTAAACCAATAATATATTCTTCTTGACTTTTTTTTACAATATATTAACTAATCTTATAAGGTTTTCCTAGTGGAGTAGATGATTATCCTACCCAATGGACTAGTTATAATGATTTATCAACATTACCAGGTCAAGCTGTTTCAACTGTATCTGCATCAACCACAGATATCAGCGACAGTTTACAAGCCTTATTACCTTCCTACAGACCAGCACCAGATTATGACACTGCTGTGCAAATGAAATATAATTCTTCACCAGTTATTAATAATAATCCACCAGTCATCAATATAAATCCTTCAGTCGTCAACAATAACCCACCAATCATTAATAACAATTCGTCCAGATGGTCAGCCTTTCTATGCCAATGCTTCTACAATTATGGAAGCAGAAGCAAGCCTTATGAATAATCCATCAACTTCTAATGGATATTATCATAATGAAAATTAATTTAAGACTGAAAATTAATATTGGTCACAGAAATTAAATTTTTGCATTAGTAATTTCAAATTTTTATTTTTCATGAAAATTCAGCTTTAAAAATATTGTAATTAAAGACTTAATAATTTGTAATTAAAATACACAAAAATCTTTTATAATTTGAACTTTATTGAAATGTTTAAAAAAGACTATTTATCAATAGTAGTAATAGTAAGACTATGTAACATTAGTATTTCAAAATGTAACAATAATACACTATCAGATGAAGCTACTAAGAATTTGAAACATATGCCAATTCAATTTTGTTTTATGAACACTTATTAATATAGTGAGATCTGTGGTCAACATAATGAATTCGAAGATAAATTCATAACAATTAAAATACGATCATAATAATAATTATGCCACATAAAAATTCCAACCTCATACCAAAACTAATCTTAAAAAATTGTAACTCAGTAATATTAAAATAATATCAAACAATAAATCATTGTAGTAGTATGTAAATAATAGTAAAATATCCAAAAGCAGGAGAACTTTATGGACACAAAAAATTACGCTTAAAAATGTTATAAAATTATTTGAGGTATAGAAAAAATAAAAATTGATGAATAACTAAATATTTTCTTTGTACTTTCAATTGAAGCTCTCATCAAGTTTTTTCAATTGATTGACTACATACTGCATACACTCAGCCTCGTGTCCTTCTGGTATCTTATTTATGGCCTGTGCCAAAAGAAAAGAATAATTGGTTTCAGTATGAGGCACCGAAGGTGACTGATTATCTGCATTGAGTGTTGCAGTAGGTACTGTAGGTGACTCGTTAACTGCATCCAGGGTTTTCATAATCTTTTTTCCTATTGTATTCAACATCTTTTGATTATCGTCATTCATCTTCCTCTTTTTCTTGGCAAAGTTATCTATTGGTGGATGTTTACGTTTATTTGCTGCAGTTACATGGACTGAAAAATGCTCCTCTGGTTCCATGAAAGAATTAGAGTACGGTGCTGAATTCATGAAATGTTTTGAATATTGTTGATTGAAAATCTCCTGATTTGCATGTGGATATGGTGGCGGTGCATGAGGTGTTGGTTGACTTATTGGCGCATATGATGTTACTGGGTTTATTGGCGCATAGGGTGATGGTAGAAAAGGCATACCCATGTAATGCCCAGCACCATAAGGATGATAATTGGCTGGAAAGCCACCCATGTACTGAGAGGGTGGAGCATTGAAAAACAAGGCCTCGTTACAGCTGGTTGAAGTGACGGTTGCAGAGGCTATAAATATTATATAAAAGTAGTGAATTAATTTTAAAATTTTGAAACTGTCTGATAATATAAAAGAACATTGTAAACTTACGTGATTCTGTAGATTTGCCAATTTTTCTTAAATTTTCAAAAGTGGACGAGGACAACGGTTTTCTCTGCTGTAGAGAAGGTGCCAAGAATCCAAGATGTTCCAACGACACGTTTTCTTTAGCACCAGACCCTGAAGGCATTTTCTTGTTCATTGATGATCCAGCTTTGTATTTAGCCAAAATATTTTTCCACTCGTGTTCAATATCTTGCACTAAAAAATAATACATTTTAACTAGACTACTTGAATTGTTAAATATTTAGAGTCATTTTTAAATTGTTTAATGATTAAATTCTGAAATTCATGTAATTTTGAAGTTCTTAAAATTATTGAAAAATTCAATTTAGAGCCATGAGAAATTGCTATTAAGAATTTTAATCATACCTGATACGTTTGTATTGATTTCTTGTAAATAGTTGACTAAAGAGTTTAGTAAAGTAATTTTGTTGCTCCTGTCGCAGTATAAATCCGTATCTTTGTTGTACAAATCAGGATTGTTCATATAAAAATTAATAATAGTATCTTACAACACAGCTCGTTCTTCACTCATTTTTTTTTTATTTTAGATTCTAGATGTACACACACTTCTCTAGATGGAAACACAAAACCTCTCTGAATGAGTTTCAACTCTTCTACCTCTCCCCAGTCTCACGATTGCTTTTTGCAATTTTCGAAGAAAAGCGAGTGACGATCTGTAGTTCGGAATCGCTACCGCACAGTTTGGAGCAGAGCGGATGATCCATTCTGTCTTTTCCCGCCTTCGCGTGACGTCACACAGGTTTCTATCGCTGTACATACACATACCGGTAGGCTCGAGTAGTATCATATTGTTGTCGTCCACAACTGAGGTCACTGCTGGCGACTCCTTTTTTGTACAACTCCAATCTGTATACACCTGTGAATACGATAAAACCGCTACTACTGAATAACTCATTTGTTGGAAATGTGAATATTAGTGCTCGAATAAAAATACATCAGTATCCCGAAATGGATAAAGTGCAAAAAATCATTATTAAAAATCTTATAAAAGACGATGACAACTCTTTTATATTTAATGCAGATTCCTATTGGCATGGTACAGAGGAAAAAATTATTTCTTTTTTTACCTCTATCAAACATGAAATTAAAGAAGAATTGGGTGTAGATATTGTAGTTAAAGAATTGAGAAAGATATGGTATGCAATGCGAAAAAAATTTGTTTCAACTAACAAACGAAAAGCTGAAGGTTTACCCGTGAAAGAGGACAGTGAAAAAGCCTATGAATATATGTTATTTTTGGAGGATCACATTTCGCACAAAGAAGGCAGGACTTACAAAACCCGAGGTAAAAAAGAAAAAATGGAAAAAATTTATGATGAGTTAATGGGTCATACATATGAAGAAGACAGCAATGCTTCTGGAGATGAATTCATATATAAATTCATAGAGCAGCAAGCCAGAGCGAAAGACAACGTTAAAAATATTGAACAATTGTCAGATATTGAAGACTTGGAAGTCCTCGATGAGTATCAAGATGTAGTCTCATCAATTTGTTCTCGTCAGTCAAACAACACAATTGTTAAGGAACCTTTTCTTAGTTCTATAATAGACGTGCAGAACAATAAAGAAGCAGAACTTTCCAGCATCCGAATTAGAAATCAATCTCACCGAGTAAATCAAAAAAAAAGGATCAAGGAAGAAGCATTTGGTATGGTAATGTCAGCTCTTCAAGAATCTACATGTGCAAGACTTTTTGATTTTCGCTTCAACTTTATAATGCTCACCATAGACCATTTTATTAAAAAGATTATGTAATATATGTTTCATGTTTCTATTAGTTTCATCTCATGGTGTATTATTTCTATTATTACATTTTGAAAGTCTTAAAAGTGTTTTTGAATTTTGTAATAGACTTTGTAGTATTTTTATAACATTTCAATAAAGTTCAAATTATAAACGATTTTTGTGCAATTTATTAATTACTAAACTTTTATCTTTATAAACTATTTTGTATTTACTAAACTACTCATTTATTTTTTATTAGATTTACTAAACTATTCATCTTTACAAAATTTGTATTAAAACAGAAAGGTGTATGAAGTTGTTATTGGCATTTATTTGAAATATTTATAGTAAACTAAACTCTGCCACTTCCAGTTATAGTTGTGGTTGTAGTAAATTTAGAGATTATTCAAAATATTTAAAAGACGTCAGAAATATTACAAAGATTAATTTTATCTTGACGATGCAACTCATCAGTTCTGATGAAGTTCTCGACTAAATAAACTGAAAAACAAAATAGTTTATTATTTACTTGTTCTACATTTTATTTCAATAATTCTAGATTTTTTCTTACCATATAATTTCGTATGTGCTATGACAACTACTAAATTCGGTCCCATTGATAAAGAACTGATCCTTCAGGTGACACAAAATACTCACATAACTGATTTCTCACATTGAATTCATTTATTGCAAAATTCAGTTGTTGCTGTCGCTGCAGTGGGCGATAATTCCATCTAGTATTAACTGTGCCCAATTCTACATCAATTAAAATGTTGTGCAATATAAGTGTGCTCATGATTATTTTTTCTGAGTTAGATACTTTCCACCCCAATGTTTTCTCATTTACAAGCCACATTCTGGATAACTGCCCAATAGCACATTCAATTACTCTTCTTGCATGACTGATTCTGTAATTAAAAACATGTAATGATTCTGTAATGGTTTCATAAGGTATGTTTTAAGTGGAAAGATGCCGTCTCCTATAAAAAAATGTGAGCTCATGAACATGGAGCGAGGTAGATGTGTGGCTGGTGGTAATTGAACTTGATTTTCAATGAGGGCACTACCCAAGTCACTATGGGCAAAGGCACTTGCATCATTAACGCTTCCTGAAATAAAGAACATAAAAACGTAATTCAAAATTTGTATGAATACTGATTAACTTCTACTAAATAATACATGCCATAGTTTCCAATGTTAGCCCAAATAAATCGCTTGTCTGAATCACATATTGCCATTAGAATGATGCTGAAAAACTTTTTGTAGTTGAATAATAGACTTCCACTATGCTTTGGTTTCTTAATTGGGCAGTGCCTTCCATCAACAGCTCCCAAACAATTAGGCATATCTAAGTCCATACAAAATTTTACACTTATTGATTCAAATTGGGCAGCAGTTGGTATTCTCAAAAATAGTGGACCAAGCTCTTCACAAATTATTTGACACACTTCTGGAATAATAGCTTTGACAGTACTTGAACCAATGTTATAAAATAAGCCCAGAGTTTTCAGACTATCCACATGGGCTAAATATCTAGGATTAAATAAAAAACATTATGAATAAAATTACCCTTTCACGAGCTTTCAACTTTGATCAGAGTTTTATAAATACCTCAATGTTAATGAATATCTCAACTCCGGAGGTAATGGGGGTCGTTGACTCATCTTTGTTAAACGTAATCGAATAATTTCATATGTGTACTGAAATGTTTGTACATTCATTCGCGTAAAACCAATGAATTCTTCCTCGTCGTTGAATTTAAAATAATGATACACTGATTGGAAAGCTTCATAACCGGTTAAGTAATTAGATCTAATATGTGGCTTAGACCACCATCGTCGGAAATTTCTAATTATTTTCTGGTGCAGTTCATTCAATTCTATAAAATTAATACCTAATTCGGCTATAATAAAATTCCTCTCCATTTTTTATTTAGTTATGATGACCCAAATATTAATAAAATTCGGAGTAGAATTTAACATTTATCACTCAAAGTTGTCATCGAAATTGTAACTCATAATTTCGAAATATAAACACAACTGTCACCTGTGAGTGTACTCTATTTTAGGGTTACGTGACGCTAGTTAAACAGGTCTGTTCGTAACGTTCAAAAAATCATTTTTTTTTCTCAAGTTGCTCCCGCGGCGGTTCGCTGCGGCGGACGAGAATCGCTCGCTTATGTAGCCGGAGCTTAATCTTTGATAGAAGTAGAGAGCTCACCTACTCGCGCGCGTGTGCGCTGTTATGAACGTTGTATATTGATCATTATGCAACGTTATGCTCTTGCATTCAGCTTCATTATACGAATGTTAATTATCATACGAATGTTAATGTTAATACAAATTATGTTTTTATAATTTCATTAATTTAAAAAAAACTCATCACATTTCCTTTACAACAATTTATTAATAAAAATACATTCTTATAATTTATAACGTGGTATAACAAATAAAGTATAACAAATAAAGTATTAATATTAGCACACGATACAGGTGGCATTAGCGGTAATTCCGAATAATTAAATTCTACTCATTTTTCGGTACTATTTTATATTACATAGGCCATTTTGTGTTCATCAAAATATAATACTGTGTATTTAATGCAACCAAATTTAACGGATTCATCATTTCCACTCGTACTTTTTTCGATATTCTTAATTTTATCAAATTTGACTTCGATTCCAACCAAATTAACTACAATGAATGATCCTATGGAATAATCTGTTCCATTGATTCTAAAACTTTTGACAAATTTACTGATACTATCGTAATTAAATTCCATACTTGAGTCAGACGTAGTTGTATTAATAGTGTTGCAGAACTGAAACATTTGCTTTAATGCAATAGTAATTAACAAATTTTTTTTTGATTTGCTTGATTCTGCATTAGCTTTGATATCCCTGTGTCTAGATTCATAATGCATACACCAGAAGTGAACACAGGGTCCAAAATTTTCTAAAATAGAACTATGGTGCGTCATAAAGTGGAATTTAGGTTTTAAGATTTCAAATAATCTTATGTATAAAGAATTAAATTCTCCAACAAATACTTTCAAATCTATTATAAAGTTCTGATTAATTCTAGGTGACATAAGAATGTCTAAAATCTTTCTTAATAATATGTATAATCCCCAATGCATATCATTTACAGGCACTTGATCTCCTATAATTAATCCTAAATAACGAGTCAAATATAGCGTCTCAGCTGCAGATAACTTTAGCCCTGCTTTATTTTTTAAGTGATGCAACTTAAATGCTGGTAATTTATTTGATTCTTCTTGAGTGACTCGAAAATCTTTGATTTTCATATTCAAGAAATCCATAGAGAAATAATTTTTATTGAAAATATACTCGCACAGGATGTCATGTAATACGTACATGCACACCCCTTCCAGTAAATCGTGCATTAAATCTAGGCTTTGGTTTTCGGTAATATAAAAATTTGTCACAGAATTAAAAATACATCTTTCTTTAATGCCTGTTTTTTTTTCATTTTTGGCGGAAACATCTATCTCATAGTTTTTTCGTGTCCTAAGAAGAGTAGTTTTTTCATAGCATAACTTTGGACACTCGTGCGATTCCGTTTTACAATTTCTACAATATGAATTTGAGTTAAACGAATTAACGAAACCACATATTTGATTGACACCCAAGTTATCGCCTAATACAAGAATAAGTTGAAATTTGAACAGAGTATTAATGCCGTCAACTATAATACTTATGCCTTCGGAACGTATCGTATTCAACTCCTTGACGAGTTTCTTAAAAATAGATGAATTGGGTGCTATTTTCATTTCTTCCGATCGCATAATTGTTGTAAAAATAATGTTTTGCCACCGTGAAGCCACATCAGGAGGTAAACAACCAATAGAAGAGTATGTTAAAGCTAATTTGTTGGTACCTGCATGACTGCCCATTCCATTCCCGGTTTCTACATTATCGTAATAAATATAAAGAGGAAGAATGAATTCGCTTTTAGAATCAGAGGGTTTTATGCGTTGCAACCAAAATTTGGCTTGCATTATATTAGATACAATCTCAGTTTTTTGCATCAATTTTTTTACGTGACAAATGATTTTTTTTGCCATGCCAGGTATCTCTAAAAACCTTTTGAGCGAATTTTCTAGTGAGATATGAACAGCATAAATATCATGTTCTACAAGAATTTCTTCACCGTCGACGAGCTCTTTCATTTCATAGGAATCAATAAGATCTTCTTTGGGCATTTCCAATCCTAAACTTTTCATTGCGGAAAAACGTTTTGACTCGGTTGAAAATTCGTTGAAAATACGATTGTGTTGCCGAAAACATTCTTCGATTTTTACTCTAATTTCGACAGCAGAATTTGAATCATTGATGATATCCAAAATCTCTGTTTCTAATGATTTCAGAAAAATATTACTGAGAAAATCAGTCAATAATTCAAGCACAATATCCACTATTTTTCTTGGGAATGAAGGTTCTCCATAGAGGAGTAAAATAAAAGATAAAATGGCGTGATATATCAGTGCATAATCCATTTTAATTAATTGTGTTTCTCAAATATAGAACACAAAAAAGATATAACTGATAAAAAAATAATTTTCCTGTATAAAAAAATATATTTATATGTTATACATATAAACGTAACAAATGACAATAAGGTTTAAACCAGAAATGAGCAAAGAGCAGAAAGCGAGAGAATAAGTAGACTTTTTAAAGTCTATTTGGGTTTAAAAGCTTTTACTTTAATAACAAAGTTTGTTATACTTGTTGCCGAATTACACGAAGGAAATTCGCAAGAAAGATTTGGAGGTATCCCATAAACATTCTCTAACAAATAAACCCAAACGTTTGAACAAGTACTCGACCAACAATGTAAAGCAATGCTAGCTTGAATGCAGTTACTTACAGCATCGAGTGGACGTTTGCACCGATGTGCCTCGCCGCTAATAACTATATAAGAATTAGTGATATTATTCAATTTTCCTATCATTACCATAAACGGCGGAACGTTTAATGAAGCATCCTCTAATTCTTTGGTGAATTTTGTTATGTATGGTTTGAGGTTATTTTCGCTCTGAAAAAAAAAATTTTATTGGTTAATTAGAACATTTCATTAAATTAAATTAGATTATATTTAAATTATCACAAATATATATAATAAAATCGAGCACTCACTTCTAATAGTTTTATAAAATGATCAGCTATGTTGACTCGTGAAAAGGTTTTAGTGCCTTTTGATGTAGTTGTACAATTTTTTGTTTTAGTCAAAAAATAAGGCAAATAGAATAATGCCGCAAAAGTTTTGGAGCTGTTGATTAAGATAATATTTTTAGAAAATTGAAATATTTTTAGAAAATTGAAATATTTTTAATTTAACCTGCAGTATGAATTTATATTTACTTGACTCTAGATAATCTTTATAAGTATCTTGGAAAAGTTTGACATCAACTATATTAGAATTTTTCCCATAGATGTAAACCTTCTCAGCTACTTCTGGCCAGTTATTACAAAAAATATTTCCAAAATCATTTGCATTGAATGTTAAAATATAATTATGCGTGGAAACGAAATTTTGTAAAATTTTTGTGAAATCTAAATGAAACTAAAAAGTAAAAAAAAATATTTTCAATTTTGCTAAACGATTGATTCCAGTTGCTTGTTATAACTTCCACTGGATGCTTAACTTGATCAGGATCTTTCAACACAGTAATATCAAAATCTGTTTTATCAATATCTGTAAATAATGTGACATTTTAATTAATAATTATGAATAATAATCAATAATTGATAATGAGATAGAATTATACTTTACCAATAGTTAAATTTTCTTTTTGGGGCTGGCGGCGAAGTTTGACAATTCCAGCTTTCCCAAGATCTATTCTATAAGTCTTATACAGTCAAACCCCGTTATCCGCGGGGGTTCGGTTCCAAAAAAGTACCGCATATACCGAAGAATTGTTCTTGTGGGAAAAGGGGGGTTCAGTTCCTCGTCTAGCTGAAATGTCAATGTACGAAAGAGTAAAGCAACTTTTTTTTTTGAAAATCAAAGTATTTATTCATTTTCGAGTAAAATACTCACAAGGAGAGCTTTTCAGGTCCGGGTCATGGATTTGCTCCAAAATTTTTTTGGGGTCTCCTGGTACCCAATACTGAAGCTCCCTGTGCTT
>CACVKI010141177.1:0-11018 GCA_902732785.1 Trichogramma evanescens | reverse complement strand
CCAAGGGTGGATCTGGACCAGGAGAAGATCTCGACATCGTGTGGTGAGTCGGGCGGCCCAGCCTTCGGTCGTTGTATTTGTGAGTCGTACGCGCCGACGCGCCCGACAGGGCTACGATCGTCGTGTCTGCCGTCGACCGGGTATTCGGGTACTCTCTGAGGCCGTGTATAATGTTTATTGAATGAGAATAAACCGGGTAGTTGTTATTGTTAAGAATGAATAATTATTTGCGAATGTGTGTGTGAGAATATCCCCCCTTTTCCCCTTGCATGCATTTCACAGGTAGACCCCGGACGTAGATGAATGGACCCATCAGCCAAAAGGACAGACATAACCGACGAGGTACGTCGGGGTGAGTTCTACAGAGTTACTCTTGCAAGCCTTGTACTGGAGTGCTTTCAAGGCTTTCTAAATTTTTTTTGGATTTTTTGCCTGAAAAATAGCTTTGAATTTTCCGTCAATGAGATGCCTTTTGAGCAACTATTTGTTCAACGCGATGCACTTCAAATTTTTTTGCCTTTTTTATCACGAATTCGTTACCTTTCATTTGTTGTTGATGTGATTACGACTTATAAAAAGAAAATGAAATCATTAAGTTTTTAAAATGTTTACATAGATTTAGTTCATTTAAATACTTGATAACAGATTTTTTGTAGTTACGATGAGCAGTGTAAGGTCTGGCTGAGGAAATAGTCGTGCTTTACGTTTTAGATAAATCGATTTATTTAATACTAAAAACCAAAGAAACACAAAACAGTTTAGATTAAATAAGACAATTGCCCATAATGATAAAGAAAACATTAAATCAAGTCGGCTTATGCCAAAGATGAGATACGCGTGCACGACTATGATCTCAGCGAGCCACTGCCCCGCTCGGTGTACGAAGAGAGAGAGAGAGATTACTTTTACGTCGAGCAAGTACTTACAATTGGCTGGCGACCTATCACGATCGCTCGCTTTGCACTCAAACAACGAAAGGCACTTTCACCCGCATACTGCAGTTGCACAAATTACAGTGACTCGACTTATGAAATCTACTCTGTACTCGCGAAGGGACAATTATAAAATATAGGCAAGCGTATGCCTAATAAAGTGACGCAACCGTTAGAAAAGTCGGTAACAGTCTCCGCTCGTGGCACAATGAAAGCACAATATGTTGCGTGGAGATCGTTAACTGGTTAATCGATCCCGTAATTCTTCCGATGATAGATAAAACTGACTTTCGTACACATGTTCGCAGTATATTGAACACAATACGTGAAGTGCGAGTAGTACTGTGTTTATTATTCTGCTTGAAAATACTACCTCTCAGTTTATCGCAAAAAAAAAAAATAATGAACGTCGAAATTTTTTAAGTTATATAACTCAGCAAAGGAGAGTACTGCACTTTTTTTATTATTTTTCACGCGAATATTTCAATTTATAAATATTTGTACTGTGGTAGCAATATGATTACAAAATTTATACTGACTATAATTAAAATAAGAACTATTATGAAATTTTTATTTTGAATTAAGCTAACTCATGGTGATCATGTGAAGAACGAGACACGTCATGCTGCTAATCAAATTTAGGCACTTCATCGGGCTTCTAGTCGTCTCGCTGTCTGCTTCAACTTTGGTCATGTGTCCCGTGATCGAGAGGACAGACATAGAAAACTGTCTGGGCTTAAAGTAGCACACAGTGCTTCAAATGAGTAATTATAATAGTGAATCTTAAGATATAATTATGATAAATGTATATGACGTATATGAGTAAATCTCGTGAAATTTTAATAGTTGTGTCAACCCCACAATAATCGTGTGAAAACCTAAAAATTACTATTCCTCGCATTGTTTAAGTTAAATTTTTAACTTTTTCTTTTCTTGAGAATAACTTCCAGTGGGATCCAAATTTGAATTCATACAAAATAATGCATTTTACGCTATTTTTAATTTTATGATTCTGATTCTCGATAGGACCATCGAGCTTTTTTATCCAAATCATCACCAAACAACCTTCATAATCTATACTTTTGAAAAAAATGTTACTGAATGGTGTGCGTCGTTACTTGCCCCTTCTACACTCTTAAGAAAAATTCAACCCGATTTTTAGTATTTTAATAATTTTTTTATGAAATCTTAATATCCCAATAGGCCCCACCATGAATCATCACCAAATAATAAGGAAAAATAGTTTTTGAGTAGCAGAATCGAGTGGTATGTCTATTTTTGATGTGCGTGCTTTGTAAAAAAAGTTATATACGATATGAACATGGAATTTGCCCGCGCCCATTGTTGATTTTGAGTGCATTTTAATCGAATTTTGCGATGCACATCAACAGTTTTACTTTAAATGGCGCAATTTATATTGCCCATTTCAGTTTTCGACATTTTGGAAAAGATAACGCTATGTGTTTTTTTTTAAATGTCAAAAAATCAATATTTTAATCAATTTTAGGAGCAAATATTGTCTTAAAAATATGGTTTATCAGCTTCAGCTTTAACATGTACTTTTTCAAGCCCTCAAAGGCCCTCACCCAAATTTGATGGGCACTATTTTTTCAGGTTTCTGAATCACTTTTAAATCAATAAAAAAAATTTCACGAGTGTGCTTTGAAAGAAAAAAAATTTTTTTTTTAATGGCAAAATATTAAAATTTCATGAGATTTACTCATATGGGGATTATAAAATATATGTGATGCACGTTTCCAGCCTATCCAAATGAAAAAGATGATTTTTGCCAATGGAGCCTTGAAAGAGACAAAACGAGGACAATTTTGTCTTCGAGAACTTTTAAATTAATCAAGTGACGCGTGGAACAGCATCTCATCGATTAACGTAATTGAGCTGCACAAAGGCAGGACGAACAAATAAATTAATTTCGAGCATCAGTTATCTAAAACGAGCGAAAAAATCGATCGCGATCGGTATAACTGCAAAACGAATGAAAAATTCGATCTTGATCAAACGAACATATAATTGCTACAAGGCGTATTCGTTAAGACGATTGAGTAGCTCAAGTGTTAGGAATATTTAGCTGAAAAAGCTTAAATTGCAGATTCTTGGAGAGAGCGAGTGATTATTTTAATGCAATGGTGTTTCAGTGTCAGCAACGATCGTTTTATTCAAGGAAAAATTGATGCGTGAAAAGGTATAATGTAATTACGAAAAATGATTGTGACGCCTATTGGGTTAATAAAAATATGCAATGTAGGGTGGACGCGTGTCCTTACGTCTGTGCAAATAAAAACGATGAATTTTATCATTTGAGTCTTGATAGTGACTAGGACGATCGCTTCTGGGTTGATTTCTCGGGCAATCGAGCAACACGTCGAACATCATCTCACTGGTCAATGTAATCGAGCTGCGGAACGTCAGGACGAGCGAAGAATGTTATAATGGGACTTGTCCTCAGAAAATTTTGAGAGATTGGCTTAAGCTTAGACTTGATTTTGCTAAGACCAACGCTAAAAAGTTATATATGATTTCTTGCCGCTCACAAAAAATATTACCTGAAAAACTGTTTAGACGTCACAATGGATCGCTGCACTTTTACAGTTTGTATTCGAGTGATAAGTGTCGAAACTTGCTTGATAAGGTCAACTTCAAAATCTTAGATTTATTTATTGCTGACGTACACACCAAGATTGTTCATCTACACAAGCGTCTCAACGGACTGCGTAGGTGCATAGAGAGATTGACGATGCCTGCTCAAACACGCAACGAATTTCTCGAGATTACTAATAATAAGAGTTTACAGACTTACCACCGTGTATCATTACTTTTGAAAAAAAAAATTGGATCAGCCGCTAGGTAGAAAAACCAATTCGCAATTCCATCATAAAAATCTTAGCAAGTCTTGGGTTGTAAATCTGTCGAAGAAGGAGCTGCCATCCAAAGTGCTCGAAATTGCATCTCTCGGACCAAAACATCATTTGCCGACAAGATGGCGTCAAGATAACATTATCCAGATAGTGAAAAGTGAAGTATTGAAGTGTTGAATCTAGTTTATTTCATACAGGCTATGAAAAAGACATCAAGGACGAAATCCATAACATTGTCATCAGAAATTACAAAACCACACGAAAGAATTCAACTCTAGAGAAACCAGATGAGACACTGTTACGTAAGATAAAATTTACGAAGTCTTTTCTTCAAGATAATCAACACATTTTTTTTACTCGAGCCGATAAAGGCAACGCTACGGGGTGTATGTGTTACCGGCAAAACCGGGCATTTTTAGGCATTTCGCAAACTGCCTAGGCAAAAGCAGTATTGCCCGACTCATTTTAGGCATTTTTGTATAATTACATTTATAAACAATAATAAATTTTAATAACATAGTTATGATAACTGTAGACTTATATGGGGTTAGTAGTATAACTCTCTTGTGTTATTCTCTCGTGTACTAGATTTGTTTTCATTTACTCTGTAAACGTGGCACGATACGTTATATACTTGTGACCGTTATATACGCAACGATGTCTGGAACTATTGAATTAATTTCTGAGGACTGGCAAGAAGAATTTTTACAGAAACAAGTAAAGGCGATCACTACAAGATGATGAATAAAGAACAATACGATGAAATCGTAAAAGATATTCTACAGGCAAAATTATCGTCAAAAAAGACACCACAGCAATTTAGACATCTTAAAAGATTCGACGTCATAGAAATAGATGGTACTGACAAACTGATCGCAAAGTGTAAAGGTGACGAAGGTTTGAAGTACTACATGCCCTTGGAGGACATGTATGACTTGATTGAAAAAGCACATATATCGACCGGCCATGGTGCCCGAGACCGTCTACTAAAAGAAACATCAAAGAAGTATGCTAATGTGACGCGTGAGTTGATAAACTTGTTCTTATAAGCATGTGTCAAACATATCACCAAAAGAAAATTAAAAGAAGATGGGGATTGGTTTCGAAACCAATATTGCACGAAGAAATGAATACCGGGTGCCAAGAAGATTTGATCTGTTTTCAAAAATGCCTAAAATGTGTTCGGCAGTACTGTTTTTAATTGCCTTATCAATTATAGGAACTTCCTAAATTTTTTAGGCATTTCGCGAATTGCCTAGGCAATGACGGGTTTTACCTAAATGCGGGTTTTGCCGATAACATATGGACAAAAGCTTTTACATTAAAAAAATGTCCGATTTATTGAATGATAAGGATACATACGAGATTATTAAGCGTAATCCTCTATTAAAATTAATTAAAAACACGAAGGCTATTTTACTTTCTTTGGATACTGATCTGAATACTCTGCGCACCCTGTTTGAGAGATAGTTGAGTCAAACATCGGTGGCTCGGGCTTATGGTTTACCAAAAATTCATAAGCCGGATGCGCCACTGAGACCCATTATTTCCCTCGTGGGTAGCCCGATCTATATCTTTGCCAAGCTGTTAAATGATAAAATTGCTTCCCATGTGAAGCGGCCAATGTCACACATTAACAACAGTTTTGATTTGAAAGAGAAATTGAACAAAAGAACCATTCCATCAGGTCACATTTTCTTATCGCTGGACGTTTCTAGTTTATTCACGAGTATTCCTGAGGAGTTAGTCTTGACTGCGTTGAACAGAAGATATACAGAGTTGTCACAATCTCGCTTGTCGTTCGATAACATACGCACTACGACACAGTTTTTGTTCCAGAACACGTTTTTTACGTTCAACAAGATTTGTTATAGACAGAGGTTCAGTACACCTATGGATAACCCAATCTCGCCTTTATTTGCTCACATAGTTATGAACGATCTTGAGCAGTGGTGTTGGAAGGAGTTGGAGAAACTCGGCTGTGATGTACTCTTTTACTATCGCTACGTGGACGATACCATCCTTTGCGTACACGAACATTACATCAGTTCTGTAGTTCGTGTCTTCAACAAATACCACCCTTCCTTGAAGTTTGAACAAGAAAATCGAGGCCATATTAACTTCTTATATATGACTCTCATCAACCGAAACGGCAGAGTGTGTACAAATTGGTATAGAAAGTTGTCTAATACCACGCGACTCCTCTCTTTCAAGTCAAAACATTCTACACAGCAGAAGATCAATATTGTGTACAACCTGACTGATCGAGTCATATTGTTGTTTGATGAGAGCTTTCATGCCAGCAATTTGAACATAGTCTCCAGCTTGTAGCAACTTAATGATTACCCATGTAGATACATTGAAAAATATATTCACATCAGACTACAAGAGATCCGTAGTAAGAATTTGATTCATGAACGTGGTGTTCTATCTACCAAAAGTGAGAGGAGACCGTTCACTATGTGTTTGCCTGCTGTTGAGGCTTTCTTCGATCGCTGTTTAAGCATGCTCAAGAAATACAACATCAAAGTAATACCTTTGCAGGATCGATCGATGGCACCAATTATCAAATGAGGCAAGGACGGCGTGGAAAAAATGGATACTGTGGGTGTCGTTTATGACTGTAATGCGAGTCAAAAAGACCATTACAAATACGTATCAGGGAGCATGAACGAGCCTGTTAAAACAAGAACCAAGATTCGGTGATGGCACTTTATACCCTACATAATCCAGGCCACAATATGATGTGGAAAAAAGTCAAGATTTTTTACAGAGAAACGAACTATTGGCCTAGAATGATCTCGGAGATGATCCATATTAATAACCAACGTATTGTTTTGAATAGGAAAGATGATATTGACAAGCTGAACAAAGTGTATTTCAATTTTTTTAAATAATTGTATTTACACGAACTGACACACGGAGCACTGACCCGAGTAATTTGCGTCCAAAAATTATCTCAAATCGTACCCAGCCAAAGTCGCAAAATACATTCTTTTCTCTGAATTAGTTAATGTTTAAACAATCAAAAATTACTCAAGAATATTTTGTGCTTAGAAATATAGTTAAGTGAAAAGTGGAAAAACGTGTTCAGTCTTGACTTTCCCCTAACCTCTCACCCTATCGGCTTACGAAATCAATTTTTAAATAAATAGAAAAAACGAAAGATTGTAACCGAGAAATTTGATGTGGACATGAATTTGGTCCTATCCTCGATAGTGGCGAAATAGTTTTTTGTGTTAACTCAAAGTAATCACATTGGACATTTGTAATTTCTTTTAAACGGCAACTGATTCAAGGAAGTGAGCCAAGACGCCATATTGTGAACAGTTGCGCAAAAGACAAAAGACGGTACTTAGTGCTCCGAGATGATCTGCTCAAATACGGTTAAATAGGACGGCACATGCCTGACCTAGGGCTTCACGATACGATACGATAACGATATTTCTGCAATATCGATATCGTATCGAAGTCAAATTTTTCGTATCGTATCGATATCGATATCGACGATATTTTTCTCATACAATTATCGTATCGTTCTCGATATCAATACGATATCGATACGATATCGATATTTTTATCGAGATTTAATTAAAAAAATTTTGATGATTACGAAATAAAGTTATTTATTAGTATATCTTATAACTAAATACTTTATAATTATAAAAATGTTATTTTTAAATGATGAAAATATAAAAAATTACATATACAGTTGAAAATAATTGTTACACTTCGCATATTTCGCTGCGTTTTCCACTCCGCATCCACATATTTATACAAATCAACTCTCTGATGCTCTCATCGTGCAAAGAACATCTTGTTTTGGTTAATACATGCGACGACGCCGAGAATAGCCGCTCTGCTGGCACAGAGGTTGCAGGAATGCAAAGTATGTCGCGTGCCATGCGAGCAATGATTGGGTACTCTTTCTCGTGCAATTTCCACCAAAGTAGAATATCTGTATCAGGATCAGGTCTCGGAGAATCCAAATACAAATTAACTTCGGCCATCGATGAAAATGATTTTTCTGGCTTAACAAACAGTACATTAAAATCGAGGTCATCTTCATTACTAATACGACATCTTTTTTTAGCCGGTTCTTCTACTAATTCGGCCTTAAATTTGTTATGGTATTTTTTGTAGATTTCTTCGAACTTGTCTACTGTTTGTTGAGCCATTTCTTTGCCCCATGGCGTGGAATCTAAGCCAATGGCTTTGACGCGGGGGTCTAGAATTAAGGATACGCAATATATCCAGTTAAATTTTTTATAATGCTTTAAGAGTTTATCTCTACCATTTTGAAATGCAATTATCAATTTTTCGTTGGTGAAAGATCTATATTCAGTATCTAAATCAAAACTTTTTTTTTTCCACCATATCCAACAGGCAATTAAAAGCAATTACGGCGCTTGGCAACGTAATATATTTTTCCCCGCTGATCTTCTTTGAAACGCGGTTAAAATGACCAAGGAATTTCATCAGAATTTCTAAAAGTTCCCATTCACACTCTTTAACAAATAAATGTGACAAATGAGAATTCTTTTTTATTACTTGATCTAATGCATCTTTCATTGCATGAGCTGCGTATAGCATGTCAAAGGTGCTGTTCCACCTGGTTTTTGAGTCCGATAATGGCTTTTTATATTTAATTTCGAATACCTTGCAGCATGCCTCGAGTTTCTGCATGAGAACTTCAGAGTTTCTTATTTTTTTGTGTAACTGACGTATTTTATTGACGACGTTGGTAATTGAATTTGAGCTCAGCTCGAAGGCATCGGAATCTGAGTCTGTGTCTTGATCTGATGATCCAGCTTCGTTACAATCCATCAATTTCAGTATATCTTGCACTGCTAAATTCAGTATATGCGCTAAACATCTGAAATGTTGATCCTCTGCATCAAAATCGATATCATCGCCATTCAATAATTCACTCAGTTCGTGCATGAAAGTTGTATTTGCAGAAGCATTATCTAATGTTATTCCCGATACTTTGTGAGAAATATTATAAAATTGAAGAATTTCATAAAAAATTTCAGCAATGTCTGCTCCGGAATGCTTTCCTTTTGATGGCTTGAAATCAAGAGTGAATGAATTTAGAGTCCAATTCTCATCAATAAAATGAATGGTTACACCATAATACGACTTTCTAGTTTTTCCTGACCAAGCATCTACAGTAAATGCAAATTTGGAATCATTTTTTTCCAGTAAGATCTTAACATTTTTTTGCATTTTTTTGAATTCTTCTTGGATCATGTCGTGCATCTGGTTTTTGTTTGGTAACTCAATTTTTTTATTGAAATATGAAAAGAAGTTCCTTGTTTCTTGATCATCGAAAAAACTTTTTGGCAAGTTTTTAAAGCACAGCCACGTTACGATCCTCCGATTCTTTTCTGGAACCTATAAAAAAAGCCATAAAAAATTTTAATTTTATTCATAAAAATTTTAATTTTATTCATAAAAATTTCAATTTTATTCATAAAAATTTTAATTTTATTCTTAAAAAGAGTGCATGCACTATATTCGAATATACGCGCAAGCGCCCAAACGTTAATGAGATGCACCACGTGCGGCCTATGCTTAATATATAGGCACGCATATGAATCGCTTAGCATGTGTAACATTGGCGCAGTGTGTGTATGAGAGCATTTTTCATTTGGTAGTAACATATCAATCAATATGTATTTCTCTAAAGGAACATTTGTTTTTCATTGGTTATCAATATTATATAACACACTTGCTTGACTTCGATTCTATCCGTTACGATTACATCAAGTTCTAAGGCAAAAAACGCAATGCAATATCTTTGACCACTTCGTTCATAAAGCTGAAAGTTTTAATTTCATTTACATGAAAGTAAAAGATCATAGACATTGCGGCTCAGATTTTAATTTTTTAATTTTTAAGAAACTGGACGAAACATAATTAAAGTCCACTCAGTGTAAATACAAAAACTAGAACTAAAGAAATGATTTTTTGCACCAAGTACTTTAAAGTTACTAAGAAATATGACTTTTTCCATTAAATAACCAAAAATAACAATTAAAACATTTTTAAAACTAAAATAATAGTTTTTTTGTTACTAATTTTATGGACTTGGATTATTCATAGAATTTCGTTTTTTTTTCTTTCACGCAACTTCTTATATCATATTTTTTATATTAATTTTTTTTCAAAAATACTTTATGAATTTAAGTAAAAAAAACTTGAACTGTAATAACTACTCTTATAACTTAACTATCATTTGACCAGAGATAACTTTTAAATTACATGTTATTCAATTCTTCTAATCGTTTTCTTATCTGAGAATAATACTCTCCAACAGTGTCTTCATCCAAGAGCCATTCGCTGTTGTTGTTTGGTAGCATTTCTTTTATTCGACGAAAAGTTTTCTTCAAATCGGCAATTTTTTGGGTCAATTTTTTATTGAAGGATTCTTTAACTTTAGCTATCTCCTTTTTAGTCATCCGCTTCTCTTCACAGTATTCTGTTAAGATGGCTAAAAATAAATTTGTATTGTAGAATTTTATTAAAATAATGCATGAGCAATAACTTTTGCGACGGACAGCTGGCCCCGGGGTGGGGGAAGGCAGCAAATCACCTGCCGTCGAATAAATTTAATCTAGGACCACCTTACCTGGTCGAGTACTCCCAGAAAGGATATTGGGCCCGTCGTCAGTGCGAGCTTGCTGTAGACTCGCTGACTCATCGTTGAACCGCTGCAACTTCCGCTGAAATCCGCGAAAAGAACTGTCGCGAAATAAATAGACTATGATGTAGGTTAAACGTGATACTTTATTTCATGCAAGGCCCAATTGGCCGAAAAACCACTTCAAATTGCCCAACGGCGATAAATTACAATAATACGCGACGAGGCACAAGTTCGACCTAACTTTAGTTCCGACTTTGCCCACCAGGGGCGTGCGCAGCGCTCGCGTCGATCGTATCTCGTGATGCGAGCCTAATCGGCCGAGTCAATATGGCGTCTGCGTGCGCGATCTATGCGACGATCCCGGCGAGGTGTTCCGTCTTCTGCCGCGGGTGATCTGCCCTGATGTTATACCGGCCCGGATGTCGAACGTAACGCGCACACACCGATACTTCGCTCGCTGCGTGTCGCTGCTGCGATACTCGTCAGCCGAGCTCAACTCACACACACAATCACACGCCCGCGACCCGGCAGTCGCGTCGACCAATAACCTCGCAAATAATCTTA
>CACVKI010141175.1:0-10015 GCA_902732785.1 Trichogramma evanescens | reverse complement strand
TATCAATAACATTTAATTCATTCTTTTTGATCAGTTCGTATCGAAGATTCGTCGAGCAAGTAGGCCATTGTTGGAAACTGCTCCATTGTTTCCTGTCGTTGCTAAGGCCGCGGCGAGCTGCTCGCTGTAGCGACTTATTTTCTTTTACGGTCAACGAAAAATAATTTTTTCCCGACGAATCATGAGAGCTTTCACCAATATTAAGTGTGCAAACACCGTCGAAAAATATTAGCTTTTCTATAAATTTAATTTTTAACCTATATTCGAAAATTTTTTTCCACATGTCATTTCCATCGGTTACCATTGGAAATCATGACTTTTTTTGGCTTTTCGCGATGTGGAATTATAAAGTTCACACCAAGACCTGTCATTTGATATAAATTAAGTATGGTAAATTGTGCCTCTGAATATTTTTAATTAAATTTTTCAAAGTGTGCGCTTTATCGCGGACATACTATAGAATACTTCACCTGGTCGACTTTTTCGACTCTCTTGAACCGTGTGTATGGTGAAATTATCCACGTATAACGAGGCATCGTAGCATATTTAATGCACATATAAGGGTAAACAGCGTTTACGGAAGCCGCGTATAATGAGGGACACCTGTAAATAAAAAAATGCCCCACGCGAGCCCACTGTCTGATTGAGCGTAGACAAGTTATCAGATCAGACATTTCAAATTTACTATGCAGCAATATTTTGTGAGCTAGTCATGACAATCACCCTATATCATCAAATAAACTAATTACGCTATTCTGAGTTCAACTCTTGTTACTTACTTATTCAATCGAATTATAGGATTTGCAAGTTGGTTCAGTATTTTTATACGGAGTTAAGATAATTTCTCTTACCATTGAAAAACAAGAAAGATTATGTTTAGCTCAAATTAGTAATACTCTACTGAAGGCGTTTAGCTACAATGAAATACATAATAGAAGAGTAGCATTAGGAATAACGTGTATTCAATGCACTCCAGCTCAACTAGAAATTTTAAGACGAGCAGGTGCTATGCCTGCATCTTCAAGAAGATGTGGAATGATAACTCGTCGAGAAGCTGAGCGGCTTTGCAATTCGTTTTTGGCCAATTCCACACCACCAAGGTAATGATTTATATTGCGATAATTTTCAAATACATTTAATGAAACTTACAGAAGAATCGATCGAGTAATCAATATTAAAAAATATAGAAATTAAAAAAATAGCACGACCAGAGCAACAACACTTTAAAGGAATCTTATATGGATCACGCTTCACGCACATGACTATTTTCACGAGTTGCGGTTTAGTATATTACTGCCCTAGGCCAGGAAAAACGGTCGATTAGCACTTGCACTCAAGATCTTTTTTCCCAGGTATAGGTCAGTATGCAATTTTACATGGGCCCTGTGGCCTGAAAATAGCAATATTTCCTTCAGCGCAGCGGCTGGGATATTCGACTTTCAGGCCGTTGCTATGTAAAATTATATACTTGTGTTAGCGTAAAATATGATTCTGTTCAACCACGTTTGATCGTTGATTAAGGTATTGTGAGTCGAGGACACTGGCGCAACTACCGAAATTTACAATAAGTTGAACAATATTTACGAAAAATTAAATTAATTATTTTCCAAAATATAATGAAAAATAATAACTAAAAAATTTGAAAAAGTAAATCTAAAATTTTTAGTTAGCTGAAGTGAAACTTTTCCAAAATTTAATAATTAATAACATCAAATTATAAAAGTAAAAAAACCTTGATCAATTACATTGTGACTGGTTTGAATTTTAATTTTTTTTCGATTTTTCAAGACCTTATTTTCCGTGCTTTTTTTCATGTTTTTTTTGTAAATCTTGAAGAGAATCTTTTTTTTTCGTAAAAATAGTCATTTACGTGAAGGGCAAGCCAAATGTATAAGATTCTTATAATGGGTTATTGCTCGACGTGCTATACGCACGAATACGCACAGCGCTTGTGAGAGAGACAAAGTTACACGACGCTGCGTAGATGTTACGTAGACATAAGCGCTGAGCACGTAGCAGTAGATGCGTGCTTGAAACTCTGCAACTGAAACGGCTAACCAACAGTTGCTAGCGTGGAACAAGCAGAAGTATCATGTCTATATGGGTTACCGACAAAATCTCCGCGACTTAATCTCCGCGACAAAATCTCCGCAAGACAAAATCTCCGGAGACAAAATTTCCGGGACATAATCTCCACTAGGAAAAAAGCAGAAACACACTTACATGCGTCTCAAAACACGCACATCATAAACACACTAATACACATACTGAACACACTATCACGCATCCCAACACACCAGCACGCATCCCAAACACACTAATACACATACCGAACACACTATCACGCATCCCAACACACTAGCACGCATCCCAAACACACTAATACACATACCAAACACACTATCACGCATCCCAAAACACTAGCACATATCTCAAACCAACTAATACACATACCAAACACACTAAGACGCATCCCAAAAAACGCACATCCAAAACACATTAAGACGCATCCCAAAACACGCACATCTAAAACACACTAATACACATACCAAAAGCACGAGTAAAAGGAAAAAAAAAATTAGTGTTAGATATTATGTGTTATGAGGTGATAACAGTTCATAAATATGACGGAATTTATAGTAAACATCTAATAAGTAGAAAAATATAAAATAAAATTCGGCGGCGATTTTGTCCCGGAGATTATGTCGCGGAGATTTAGTCGCCCGGAGATTTTGTCCCGGAGATTTAGTCGCGGAGATTGTGTCGCTGGAGATTTTGTCAGCGGAGATTTTGTCGCACTCCTGTCTATATACAGTCTATATTTCTACGATTTTCATGCCGTCCACCGCTCTTCCAAACGTACGCTCATTTTTCACAGTTTTACCCCTCGTACCTCACGCGACTAAAGAAATTTGGCTTCAAAGACTGATTCGAATTAGGGGATTTTCGGTACTCAGAGAACTACCACACCAGTGTCATTCGATTAAAAATCAAAATCATAAGCCAATGCAAATTTTATATTGCGACGTGCTAGGTTTTGGGCCCTAGCCCATGCTCGGCCTGCAGTCGTATTATTTCTTTACAGAGGCTCCGGGTAGCCTATCGTTCCAGTCATTTTGGTTGATTTCTCTTGTTTGTCGGGGCAGATTAGTTTGATGGTTTTTGTTTTTGTTGTTGAGTATAGCCACGAGCCGTCATGATTTAAGTAGTGCCACTGGGTATTAAGGTTAGGGGTTATCATTATCTGGTAGTATTTAAGGTCGGTGTTGGCTGGGTTGGTTATCAGGTTTATTTCATATTTATTATTAAGATATACCTCTTTTACGGGTGATTAAATGGGGTATATATAATTTGAATGTCCCTGTAGGCATTTTTTTAAGTTTTCATTGTTATATATAATATATTGTTTATGGGTTGCGCTCAAAAGTAGGTAGGGGTGTGCGGGATGGATGAATGCCGTGCCGATTGGTGTATGGTTTGGTGAAAATTGGGGTATTTTTAGTGGGTGTAGTTTATATAATTTATATTGGGTTCTTTCGGTTAAGGGTATATAGATGATTGCGGTGGTGTGTCCGTTGATATAAATTATATTGGCCGTGGATATTTTTAAGATTTCTTCCGGTCTTAGGTGTTCTCTGGGTATTGGTATTTTTAGGTCTGGATTGTTTTGTTGTATATCGATTGTGATTTCCTGGGCAATCGATTGGGTTAGTAATTGTGAAGGTATGCGCCCTGATTGTAGCTCTCGTAGAATAATTTTTATTTGTTCTAGGCTTTGTATTTTATTCTCCATTCCTTTTGTAATTGTGGAAAAATGGGTTAAAAGCCTTATTTTGTATTGTAGGTGTTTAATCTCGGTGGTTTTGTTATGTAAGATTCCATCCAATTTTATTAAGAGTTTTTTGTGTCTTTGTGTGATATTTGTTATGGTGTCCATGCTTCGTATTAATAAGTGCGTTTTTTTTTATTAAGCTTGATAAGGTCATTTTGTTCCTGGAAGAGGCTTTTTAATGATGTTTGAATGATGTTGATTTTGTTTTTAGTAGCCGTGCCAAAGAGGCTTTTCTTTAGAGTTTTTATGATGGCGAGGGGAGTTGACTTGTGTAATCTCATATTTAATGTGTTTTTGAGTGTGTTGGGCGGTATTGTTGTTTGGCGTGCCACTTTTATTTTTTTTTGTAATTGCTGGATGATGCGGAATTGTTGGAGAATGTCGGTAGTTTTGAATAGGTTGTAACTTGGGGTGGGAGTTTTCGAGAAGCAGTGGTGTTCCAATTGTATATAAGATTGGAGCAGTGGATGTTCCCTGGTCCATACCGTAATATTTAAGTAGATGGTGATTCGCCAAATTGCCCTTTTTAGTATTATTGATCCGTAGTTCTCGTAGTATAATTCTGGGTTGTTGTTTATGGGTTGGATGTTTATATCGGCGGTGGCTCCGACCATCATTAGAAAGTTTATGATGGTGTATATCGGTGCCATTTTGTAATAGGCATCGTATTGTTAGTCAGGTATTGCTTTTAGCTTATTAGTATGTTTTTGTATTTGTTGGCCGGTTGGGAGTTCCAGAATTACGTTGCTATTGTCCAAAATTTTTTTGATTAGCAACGGGGCCTTATAAAATTTATCAAATTTTCCAATATGAGGTTTATTAAGGATCCAGGCATAACCGCCTACCCGTCCTTTAAAGGGTTTTAGGTGTCGGTTGTGCCGGGTTTTGGCTTTATGCTTTTGCATAATTTGTCTCTCGGCTGCAAGGGTTTTTATTTCCCCTAGTCTTGTAAGGAGGTCTTGAAGGTATAGGTTGTAGGTTGGGAGTTTATCCTCGCTGGGTATGCGAAGGGGGAATCGGGCTATTCTTCCGTATATCAATTTAAATGGTGTGAAGTTTGTCGCCGAGTGGATATTGGTATTATAGGTAAAGGTGGTAAAGGGGGTTAAGTGGTCCCAATCGTCGTAGTTCTCCGAATAGGTTCGGATAAAGTCCATGAGGGGGCCGTGACTCCTTTTGAGTGAGCTATTTGTTTGTGGCTGATAGTTTGAGGTGGTTAGATGTTTTATTTTAAATATTTGTAGGACCGATTCGACCAGGTCGGAGAGGAAATTGGTGCCTCTGTCGGATAAAATTGCTTGTGGGGCTCCAAACTGATAAATTAAGTGTCGGGCCAATGCGTCAGCGATGGTTGATGCTTTTAGGTTAGGGATTGGTATTGCTAGAAGGTATTTAGTGAGGTTATATTGTATTGTTAGGAGGTGGTAGTTCCCGTCTGGGCTTAGACGAAGCTTCCCTATGGTGTTAATTGATATCTTATTAAAGGCCTCTAATGGTGTATCTGTAATGAGTAATGGGTCATGTGTTTTAATCCTGGTGAGCTTCTTCTCCTGATATTCAGGATATTTGTGTATAAAATTTTGAATTTTGTTATGTATTTTATTCCAGTAGTATCTTTTTTTGATTTTTGCATAGGTTTGATTTATTCCTTTATGACCTCCTATTCGATTTGCGTGTAAGTTGGTGATAATTGTTTTTTGTTCTTCCTCTTTTGGTATTTCCATTTGTTTATAATAAATTGTAAATTTGGTTGGGGTGTGTCGGAAGGTGTTTTGTATCGTTTCTGTTAATAGTCCTGGGGCAAGGGTATCAGTGAGCTCTCCCTTCCTGGAGATGTGAGCGTTATATAATTTGTTATGAGTTATAAAATCTCGGAGGGATTTTAGAGCCGTATGTATATTGTTGGTGCTTAAGGTGTCGTAATGTTGCCTTTTCACCACCAGTAATAGAACCATATTGTTTTTGAAGGGAGAAGCTATCACCTGCCCAATACTGGGCTTCCGGGATTTTATCGTCCTGAGGTCGATGGCGTCTATGTCGGATAGTAGCCTTAGGTTACGGGTAGAGGGCTCGTAATCTTGATTTATAAACGTGATATAGTTATTTTGTTGATATGTCAAGGACTCTCGACTGGCAATTGTGTTGCCGGCTAGTTTTATTTGGGGATTTCGGTTAATTTTTTTAGAATTAGGGTGGTTATCCCTCATAATTGGATTATGTTTTAGGATATATTTGTTTAATGGCCCTTTTTTGATGGGGATGGGGAAAAATAGCGGGAAGTCGGGTTCAGGGGGTTGCGAAAAGTTCAGTATTATGGGTGTATTTTCGGGTTCCTCGGGGATATTAGTTAGTTTTTGGGGTGGTAAATCTTTTCTAGCAATTTTATTTGGCATCGGGGTATTCTTATTCACAGGGGTATCCGGGGTTTCTCGCCTATCTGTTGGTCGGTTGTTTCCTGCCAGGATGGGAGTTTCTTCCTTTCTGGGGGAGGTTGCTTTGGTTTCAATGGACGTAGTGGAGTTGTTTTGCTTCTGGCTCATTTTGGTTTGTGTCTCCCGTATCAGTTTTTCTATTCTTTTCGAGAGGGTCCTGTCGTTATTGTGTATCTTGTTGTAGGGATCGATGTTGTTGAGGTATTCTTTAGTTTCCTCATCGACAGCTGTCCCATCTGATAGGTAACTTCGTTTGATAATAGTTGTTAATTTGAGGTTTTTTTTGTCGATGATGTCCTTGGCTTCGTAGGCTCTTCTTTTTATAATGCGTTGACTGATGTCGATCTCAGTTGTGGCCTTTAGGAGGTCATCTTTAGAGAGGCCCGTCTCAACGACTTCGGTCGTGTTATTGGCGTCTTTAGTGGTAGCCAGCTCATCAGTCGTGGGGGCTGAGGTAAGGATTATGTCTGGCGTGTGAGTAGGAGAAGATTTGGGGGTCAGGTTTTGGCCTTCAGCCTGGATTCCGGCGATGAAAGGTTCGGGTTCCTCGTCTGTCTTTGTACTCCCTTTAGTCGGGGGTTTAGTTTCTTTATGTAGGCCGCTGTAGCGGGGATCCACGAGAGGGGGATTTTCGGATTCGGAATTTTCCAAATCGGTGGTGTTATATTGCGCTGCCATTGAGGTGGAGGGCTCCGAAGGGGGTGCTGATTGTGGTGCCTTGGATGTTTTGGGCGTTTTGCCTTTTGATCTTCTAAGTCCTGTATCAATATGTGCTGCGACCGGGGGAGTGGGGAGGGCTGGTGTCTTGGTCGGGGGCAGGCGGGACCGAGTCCGTAGGGCTATGCAGCTGTCTTCTGGATCCGGCGCCGGAGTTGTTTCCGCAGGCTTGGACCTCGACGCATGTGTGGTGACTTTTTTCGGCTGTTGGATTGTTCCTGGATTCGTATTTGGTGTAGGGGAGTCTGATTTTGGGCGCGGGTTTCCTTTTGGTGGAACTGCCTTTTTCCTGCTGTATATGAGGATTCGTAGTAAGGGGAGCCGTTGATTAATCTCGGCTTCCGGGGTCTCTATAATAGGGTTCCTGGATAAATAATCGGCTACGACGTTCTCTTTTCCCGGCCTGTATTTAAAGGTATATTGGTAGTCGGTAAATTTAAATATCCAACGCATAAGCCTCTGATCGGGGTCTTTGCGATTGTGTATCCAGTTGAGAGGTTTATGGTCGGCCATTAAGGTGAAAGGCTGACCTAGTAAGTACGGCCGATAATGATATATGGTGTAAAGGGTGGCGAGGTATTCCTTCTCCGTTGTACTATAGTTGAATTCTGTCTTATTTAATATTCGAGATAGGTATCCGATAGGGTGGTCGAAATCGTCTCTCTCTTGATTTAGGATAGCCCCAATGGCCAGGTCCGACGAGTCGGTGGTAAGGGTAAAAGGTTTATTAAAGTCAGGGAAAATCAGGATTGGAGTAGTGGTAAGATAAGTTTTAAGGGTTTTGAAGCTCCTTTCTTGTTTGGAGGTCCATTCGAATTTGACTCCCTTTTTTGTCATGTCGTGTAGCGGTTTGGTAATTTTTGAAAAATCTTGGATAAATCTATGGTAATATCCGGCCATGTCTAGGAATTGCCGTATATTTCTTATAGTTTTAGGTTGGGGAACATTTGTCATGACTTCTATCTTTTTTGGGTCCATCTCCATGCCTTGTTCGCTGATTATATGTCCTAGGAATCCCACTTCCTTTCGGAGGAAGTGGACCTTCTCCGGTTCGAGGATTAGCCTTGCGCCATGGAGGCGGTCAAAGAGTCGCCTTATTTTGGAATCGTGTTCCCGTAGATCCTTGGCGTATACTATGATATCGTCGAGGTAAACCAATATTTCTATGTTTTGTAACCCTCTTAGGATTTTGTCCATGAGGCGCTGAAACGTAGCTGGGGCATTTTTTAATCCCATTGGTATTCGATAATATTGGAAATGGCCGTTAGGGGTGGAGAAAGCGGTTTTCCATTTATCTCCCTTCTTCATGGGAATTTGATGGAATCCGTTCGTAAGGTCGAAAGTAGAAAAATACGCTGCTCCTCCCAGCTGATCCATGATATCAGCGATGTTGGGGAGGGGGTACGCGTCGCTAACTGTCTTTTTATTTAAATCCCGAAAATCGATTTCGCCACTTGGGAGTGCCGTCCGGATCAGGCTTCTTTGGCACTATCCAGATGGGGGAGTTCATGGGATTGGTCGATGGTTTGATAATCCCTTCCTGTAATCTTTTCTCTATATCCTTTTTCACTACCTCTTTATGTACCGGGGGATGGCGGTACTGCTTAGTATTGATCGGTATGATATTTTCTAAGGGTATCTCGTGATATACGAGATTAGTATAGGGGAGGGGATCTCCTGGAATAAGGAATAAATCAGGGTAATCGTGGATTAGGTTTAGGATAGTTTCTTTCTCCTCGAGGTTGAGGGTCCGAAGGTCGACAATCTCTCGAATTTGGTTCGCGCGTTGCTTAAGATCGGTAATGGGCTGAACTTCTGATTCCGTGGAGCCGTCTGATTCGAAGTCTTGTATTATGTAATCAAAGGGATGTATTTCTGCGGGGCGTATTTCAAATTCGACGTCGCGGTCTGCGGAGTTAATAGTATAGACTCGGTAAGTATTACCGTCGTTTCTAATAAGATTTTCATCCAGGAAGATATCCGGGTGACCTGTGTCAATTCTTGGTAGGTACCCGTCTCGGAGAGTTGTGGCAATTAATTTTAATTGAATGAGTTTCCGGGTACGGGCTGGGATCTTGACCGTCTGTGTATCTGACGGTTTGATATTTCCCGATTGGTAGAGTTCATCATAATTTGTCGCAAATCGTCGATCAGCGCAATAGTTTTCATAATCATTTGCTCCTGGGGGTGCGATGTATTCTAAGGATGGCATGCCCACGGTATTTCGGGTCACCACGTTGACTCGTTTGCCTTGAGATTCCGGCATGTCCATAAAGGGTATAGGGTTAAGGGGGTCGCTGCGGACGGCCATGCTATTGTAGTGGTACGAAATAACGGCAGCTTCCTTCCTTATAAGGTTGCGGCCGATTAAAGCGTCTTCCCTAAGAGGGAAGTCATTCGCTATAAGATAGAATCGGTACGGGGTTCCCCATAAGTTTATAAAAATATATCCGTAAGTGGGTTGAGGTTCCGGACTGATTCCTTCTAGTTCAATGATTTTTCCTTCGAAAACTTTCGTGTCTGGGGCCACCTTGCCGATCTTTATAAGATTTACGGTTGCCCCATTATCAAGCATTATCCGAGTTATTCCATCGGTGCATTCGGGTAGTTTGAGTTGGATTACTGTAGGAGTGTCATCCTCTGAGTCGCTTCAGTAATCTCCCCCATCACGTGCGGGTTCTCGGGGATGTCTGGTCGACGAGCGATCGTCATAGTGGTGGCCATATTCGGGCGCGGGTAATTCTGCGGCGTAGTCGCCGGGGCCGAGGCACGGGGGCTCGAGTCGGGACCGGCGCGAGCCCCATTCGAGTTTAAATCTCTCCTGGGTTCGTATGTAGTGGGTAAATTAGGTTGTTGACCGGGCGGCTGTTTTGCCTTGAATGGTGTTTTTTGATTTGTAGTGTATGGTGGAGTGTGTATTGGGATTTGTGGATTTGTGGTTTTTGGTGTGTAAGGGTCCTGTTGACCCCTATTTTGATATGGGGGTCGGTTAAGGTTTTTATAATAGGGTTTTGGATAATAAGGTTGTCGGGGG
>CACVKI010141170.1:0-36999 GCA_902732785.1 Trichogramma evanescens | reverse complement strand
GAGCTTTTAAAAATCTCGGATTGAGCTTGCAAGCTCGAAACACGAGCGAGACTCATCGCTCATCTTTGCTCGTCGGCTCGTCGGCTGAGGCTCTCTGGGCAACGAGCGATACATCAGTACATCGATCGAATTTCATATTTGTGTGCCCGAAATTGCGTGATTGTGCACCGATTTCGATTAGTGTATTAGCCGACCTATGGCTCGCTGCAAGCTCGTATCAGTGCGCAGGACAATGTGTTGTAGCACGTGTGTCTCGGCTGTGACAGAAACTCGTCCAACTTTCGGCCCGTCTACTGACAAGTGATTTTGATTGATCATCGACGTGAAACGTGGCAACTGCATCCCAGCCTATTCCCAGGGGAGTGTAGTTTGGGCGTGTGCGTCAGGCCTGGCTGATGCCACTGCTGCTTCTATCTTGTTTGTTCTCTACGCTACGGTTCGCACAAGGCAAATCTTTTTTTAAACACCAATCAATTGATCGTCAAAAATGTTTGCTGTCGTATTTTTCATGTTTTACGCATTTTTTCACATCATAGCCGCAAAAAACGAACATTTATGTGAAATCAAAATCAGTGAACAATAATAAAAATCAAATTATTATAGACACTTTTTTTCAATCTCATAAAAAAAATTCGTAATTATTTACGTCGTTAGACGAATGACATGAGATTATCTTTTTCGATTAATCGGCAACGATAAATTCTGTAAAAGAGAGGGAGGCATGTGATGCTGGTTCTGTTTGGTAAACAAGCGTGTATATCAGTCGCGCGGAGATTTCGCATGCGGAACGATTGCACATAGGAAATTAAACGATTTCCGAATCCAAAATTTCGTACGAGGGGCAGACTAGCGTAATGACATCATATCTCAGCGCTCCCATAGCTAGTAGCGCAGCGCTAGGAGAATCGAGGAGCGAAAGTTCAAATTTAAATTTGCATCCACGGCTCTCTGATTGGAATGTATACGGCAGCGTGTTTGGACGTTATTTCGATTACGCAGATCCTTTGAGATGTACCTTGCTCGTGTACTGCACATGACTAGCGCTCGGATGGGTGTAAGTATGTATGTGTGTATGTGCGTATGTGCTAAACGTGAACCAGCAGTTGATGCTTCTGCGTGTGTTTACTTCTTCTGACTTGATATTTTTTTTAGAATTTTCATGCTAGTAAATTCCAATCGGTGGTTTTTTACTTTAGAAAATCCAACAAGCTATTGCTGGTTATTGAAAAAAGATTAATCTTATCAGATTTTTAATTTACTGGCTAATATCTCGAAGACGAGATTTATTTCTTAATTTGAATTTTGCATACCCGGCAATTTGAAATTGACAGAGGAAAAAAAACAAAAAATGGCATCACTAATTTGGTTTTCTTACACGTGTTTCAACGAAACAAACCCTCATATTTTATCATGTTCATGTTAACTCACATACACACCAGTGCAGTGTGATGAATCTCTTTCGGTACGATGCGGTATCGATAGCTTTATTGATATTGAAGAATTTATCGCTGCGCTGCGCTGCTGCAACATATTTGTTCAACGCCCTTTTTTCATCGTTTTTATCGTACAAGCTTGTGTAAATATTTTACCAGTATTTCAATAAACTACTACATCATGTATGTGGGTTGGGCAGCAAAAAAAAGCAATCATTTCAAACTTTGACGTCCTCGCCGTTTTATGCGCTCTATGCGCGCCGTACGCCACGCCGCACGCAGTAATGATGCATCGCTTCTCGTTGTTTAACTTCTCTTCGTGTGCTCTCGCGCTTTTTTGCCCTTATTTTACCGTTCACACTCGCGTTTTCGACCTTTCGTTGCTTTTGAATTTTATCTTGTATTTTGTATGTGCTGCATTTGGTCGAAATACGTCCACTTGTAAAATAACATTATCGATATCGCGTTACTACATCTTTTGAACGGCACGTATAGGCAGAAATTTTTTATTTTTCATAATAACTATCATAACTGCTTGAAATATTCCATATGTTTCTCAAAGCATTTGTTTGCGCGCGCGATCGTAAAAACAGCGCGCGCATTATAAACACAGCGAAAGAAACATGAAACTGCGGAGATTAACGAAAATGAACAGGAAAGAAATAAAAAAGTGCCTCGGTACTGCTGCCGAGTGCTGCTGCTATTGTAAAGGATTTAAAATACTCCTTTCTTGTTTAGCTGTAATAAACAGAGGCAGCTTTTATTTTCTTCTTACCGTTCATATATGTACGTGTGTACGCGTGAGCTCTTATCGGTTTTTCCCCAACGCGCGCAAGTCATTTTTTTCGGACAACTTTTTTCTTTCGCTCTCTTTCTCCACCTCTCTCCGCATACACTTTTGCTAATGCATAAGTATACGTCTAGAGCGGCTTCCGCAAAGAATTTTTTGCATCGCTGAAGAACATCGTGAGGCATATAAAAAGCTTTCTTTTTTTTTTCACTAAGCCTGCACGGAGTATAAAACTAATTCATACTCTGCAAAGTTCGCGGCGTTGTGATGTAAAATTAGATATTGACTCGTGGTTTGCAATAACAAAAGCGAAATGTCCAAAAAAGATTAATTGTGCGCGTTGTGATCGGAAATATTAGTCATTTTTCGGTCGCGTACGCGAAACTTAATCTAAGCCTACAACTCAAAGTCGAGTGATCCATGTGTAATAGCACGTCAGCCAGCTGCCAATACTCGTCCGATGGAAATCGCAGGCATCGGGTATGCATAAGAATCGCACACACGCGACATTTGAGCATTGAAAACTCGAAATTTCGTTATCCAACGTATACTGCTCGTATAAATAGATAAGGGGCCCTATGAATCATTCATTTTCGTGTCAAGCTCGCTGGCGTGCAGTCGCTCGTACCTGGCGCTCTCTGCCTGCGTATACCATGCGACTGACATCTATCCCCTCTCAACGGATAATAAGATATTTCGGTGGGGCTGCCGCTAGCGCCGAATCCGCGTGACGACGACGACAAAAAAATTCAATACCTCGTGCCATATTTATGATAAGATCACGCGTCATCGGCTCCGCGAGAGCAGCTACGGCTGCGGCACGACAGAGCCGAAGAATCGATCTGTCAGTCTTTTGTGCGCACAATGTGCAGCATATATAGCGGCGCAATTTCACGCGCGCGCCCGATCTTTGCTCTCTATAGATGTGTACGAAGACTCTTGTGTGCGCCTTGTTGGCCTGTATATATATGCAGTATAGCATTGCACGTGCCGTTCGCGAGCGGCACCGACAAGCAGCAGCAGCAGCAGCAGCAGCAGCAGCAACACGAGTGGCATTCGAGTACTCGTCCCTCTTGAACTAGCAGCTCCCACACTTTGATCCGCGTTTATAAATGTATTCTTAAGCACATTCAGTTTAAAGTTTGTTTGCTTCTCGAGTACTTTACACGTACAAAAAAAAAACCCTATACGTGGCCTAGCTCTGGCCGGCCTAAATTTTTCGGGTCGTCGATTGTCCGATACGGTAATAGCTTTGATTTAGGTTATAGTCATATTTAGCGGTCGTAAATTTGTTGTTAATATCGCGAGCTCACGGGAGAGACGGCGGCAGAGGCAGGCATGCGTGCACGGGCAGTTATAAAAGCTCCCAGAGCGTCGCGCGACTGCATTTCGACCACTGACCGACATGTTATTTCGGTCTCGAGTGTATGCAAATAGTAGAAATAGAAACTAGGCTAGTGTTAGATGAGCCTCTCTAGCTCTCTCTCTCTCTCGTGATCATTCCGAGGTAGATTTGCACATTTGTCGCGCTTATTAATTTTCGACGATGACCGCTCGTACACTGCCGTAAACTCGACGATCGATCATTGCTCGACGCGCAGCTTCTGCGCGCCCAGTGGATCGATAAAACAAATTCTTATTAGCTTAATTCGCGCGGGTGTATATTCGAGTACGCATACGCACGATAGTATTGTATTCATATTTCGAATAACGTATATCGTTTAAATTTGAATTTATGCGTGCACTAAAAATTTCAATGCTCGGGCGCGCGCTCACTTGCGTTAGGATCGAGGCAATAACTCTGAATTAACGGTGCACTTTCCCAAATTAAACGCTGAAAAATTACGCGTACACGAGCGATGCGTTATTGATATTTATGGCTTAGCGTTTATTCCTCGCGGCGTGTAAAAAAACTTCTCGCTCGGGCACAAAGCGTATTTCTCCGTTTCGTGAATTTTCTTTCGGCAAATCATTGTAACTGCGTTGTTTCATTTACCCACGTGCCTCGCTGCAGATTAACTTGACAATTTTCAAATCGCACATCACTCTTTGCCGTTGTACCTATCTTTTACAAAGTTTTAATTTTGAAAAATTATCCATATTCGCAGGTACGAAATTTGGAGAAAATATAAATATTTCAAAGCGTTTCAATTATAGAAGACAAATGTATTGTGACGACGCAGTAAAAGCTACTGAGCCTAAGCCAACTTAGAAAAAGGCAATAAATCCTCTTGGCACTGTGCGTACTTCCGTATGTATCGCTCGGTAGAAATGAACTGTGCATTAACCTTCCATACACACTTTGCCACGCGTGTAATCGAATTTTCATCGTATACTGCCTAATGGAATCGTGTTATCGTGTGCTCGCGTGGACAGTTGGTCAGCTTTTGCACCCTCGTTTTAACGAATTCTACACCACCTACGTGGTCCGTCGTTTTTCCGTGGAGATTTTTCTCCTGAAAATCTGAAATTAAGTAAATTTACCCAACGTTTAATTCGTGGGTCTTGAAATTATTTTGAAATTGATTAATCAAATTTCATAATTCTATAGTAAAATTGGTGTTACAAAGACACATCCATTTAGCGATATGATATGTGCATCTGTCGATAGTGCTTTAAACGATCTCGAGCGCGTCTATTCATCACGCGTATTCAGTGCACCCGATAACTTTCCAGTGAGTTAACGAAAAAAGTCGGATCCACGAATCACGAAAGCCAAGCCCTGCGCAGATAGCCAATGAAAAAACGTATTAGTCAAGTTTGATACTCATAAGTGACAGGCGGTAAATTAGTCTACTCGGCTCTCTCCTCCCTGTCCCCTCAGAACGGCTCCACTGCCAAGTACGTCGAGACTTTCAATTTCGGGTGACAGAAGAGCGACCCTTGCGCGCACGACTCACCCCCCGGCGGCAGCTCCCTCCGACGCCACATCATGGGGCGCTTGCGAATAAGTATGAGCATGAGAGAGAAGGTCAATACCACACTGGAGAAGCGCCGACGTGCCGAACGATGTACGTCGAGCCCCCAGGAAATCGAAGAGTCTATTCGGACGGGATGCACTTTATATAGACATATTATATTGTGCAGTGCGGGATCTCGTTTGTTTACCGCTTGAGTAGCACAAATATCCCAAATTTATCATCGGTTCAGACGCTCGACCATACGGTTTTAAATAATTTAAGGTAAATTGACTCGTTTCCTCTTTTATGAATAAGCGTCGGAGCAAAGTGAATAGAGAAAGAGAGTATCGCGCGTCGAGTGTGAAGTAGCTTAAAATAAAAGCAATTGTACTAAAAAAGTTTGCGTTAAAACGACGAAAAGAAATTTTAAATTTTAATAACTGCGCACTTTTTTTCGCATTTCGATTTTTGTAAGGAAGAATAGACTTTAACTCCTGGGCAAATTGCGCTCTAAAAAATGAATGCAGCCTTTTTTCCTGTCTGTCTGTCTCGCTCTTTCTCTCGCTCCGTCATCACATATACTTTGCCCGTTGGCTGCTACGTTGCAATTCAACTTTTCTCGGGGCTCTGCCGCGCCTCCCTATACATATCAAACAGATTCTATAGAGCCGTCGAGACGCCGACGACGAGGACGGTTAACGGCTTCCTCAAAAATTCATGTCACAGCGACTATGTGTGTGCCGCGCGAGCCGAGAGCAGCGGCAGCAGCAGCAGCAGCTTGCGCGCAGCCTCCGCCGACAATGAATCCACTCTTTACCTTACTTCTCTGTATTTTATAAAGTTGCTCTATTTTACCGTTGCATCGTCGCGAAGAATCGGGATTGTATATATGTGTGCCCGCGCGGTTATGCTTTTTCCGCGCCTCGGACCAAGTTTTGCACGCAGCTTGCTTGTTTTGCAGCTACAACATTTGTGCTCTGCGCAGCAGCGGCAGCCGCATTCACGAACTTTGTCAAAGATTATGCGGCGCACTTCGGGCTCGCACACAGCCAGCCGTTGCTATTATGCGCGGCGAACTGCTTGTGACGCGTAATATTATGCGTATATGTGCGAATGTGTGTTTGTACGTGGGTATATAGGGGAGGAACAATTTTCACTCGATTCGTTCGATGAAGTCTCTCTTCGCGAGCAAGAGAGAGAAGAAACTTTTTTCTCCGTGAGCAGTTCGGCTCCTCTCTGCAGTCGAGTGCAAAGTTGCTTTTTGACTTTAATCCTTGATAGTCCGTTTGAGATCGCATTACTTTCAGGATATTGACTACTTCGACTTCTGAGAAGTTTTTTGAGGAGGGAAAAATTGCCCCGTAGATGCACTCTGATAAACGTTTTCTTGTAGCTCCCATGAAGCTTTGAGACGGTACTTTTAGTTAGTACTCGTGTCAGCTTGACGAGACCATCATTTATTAAATATACAAACTACTTACAATTAAAATCTTATCAATGATATTTTTTATTTCAGCAATTTGGGCTCACTTCTTCTTCCTAGCAACGTTCTTCTGGCTGAACACCATGTGCTTCAATATCTGGTGGACATTCAGGTCAGTTTCCGTATTTTTTTCAAAAAAAAAAACTCTGTTTCTTACTGATAAATATCGTACAATTACAACGGGTCGAGGCGTTTACTGCTCTTACTCTGAAAAAGAAATGGCAATCTGCTCTGGATCTGTTTGGTATTAAAAGCACGTTTTGCCTCTGAAAAAAATCTGATAAAAGAGCAAAAGAAAGTGGTTCTTTTTTGCCGTTTACGGGAGAAACCTCCGAGTCAGATTTTCGAAGATGGAATTTTTTATGTAACTTGAATATTTAACTTGTTTTATTCAGCACCTATTGTTGATTCGATAAAGAATGCTCCTGATTCTGAGGTTTCGGTGGATCTTCTCAAATTTGAAAATATTTTCTTTAGCATTCGATACTCTGAACTTTTGCGTCAACATTGCCCAATTACCATTAAAGCTTGAAATTGACTACATCTTCGAATTTATCTTGAACTAAATCATTTCGTACCTTATAAGAAATTATACGAGAAAGTTGCAACTTACGCTAATTAAACGCAAAGTTAACTTGGGTTCAAATCTTTATTCTATGTTCGTAGCTTTTGCGAGTGTAGCAGCAATCTTAAAACAAATCTAACTTTCTGATTTTTTGACCTCGTTGCCTTAATTACATTTTAACAAGTGTCGATTGGTCCATTTGAATAAATAATTGAAGGTTAAAATCAGAACTGTAACTCCTTACGAGTTTTACAGGAAAACCACGAGAAGATTAATTTTCAACGGTATAGCTTTTGCACACTTATTGCTTCGTATCTAAGCTTCGTTTACGCGCATATCCGCGCGACTCTCTAGAAACAAATGCTCTATGAACAATTAGTTTTCGACGCGCACCGCCTGAGATCGCATACATTTGCATGAATAAAGACACTCTCGGCCTCGCGTTTCTGTGCTAGATTCGCGTGTGAGTATATAAGCGATCGCTTTAAAGAGAGAAAATTTCATTCCTAAATATACCGTGCCGAGTCCTCTATCGAAATTATGCGCGAAACTAGTTTATACTTCCACTTAAAAAATTTGCATATTGCACATTCGCCTCGCACACGCAGTTGCCCTAGGTAACCGAGTAAAAGTCTAATGTTATCTTGTAAGTGATGAGAATTCTCTATATACTCCTTTGGAGAAAGAGAGTAAGTGAGAGAGATACTCTGCGGTAATTTTTGCATAATCATTCGCGCACTCGCTAGGGCATACAATTTTTTTGCTCTATTTCGACAAATTCCAAAGCTTATTGGATATATGTTAGATAAAGCTTGTGATGTCGTTGTTTTTTTTCGCATTGATGTATCTAATTCTGAGACGTGACATGATTAATGAATAAGCGTTATTTTATCGCGTTGTATGAATGAAAAACCTGTTACTCTTATGCAACTTATAATTAGAAAAAAAAATATATCGTGAAATATGAGTAGCTACTCTTCGGCCAGTGTAGCTGCAGTGCGTACGTATAAAATGCGCAGTACATGTACTTCGTCGTGTCCATATTAAGTGCTGGTTGAGAACATAAAGACTCGCGCGCACCCTTAGAACGTGTTTGAATTTTTTTTCTCCCGCACGCTCGAATCTTTATTTATTTTTTGTATATTCTTCCTCCAACGAAAAGAATCCAGCAGACGAGGAGCAGGTTAACTACTATGTTTATTCAAGCCTTAAATGAGCCTACTCATGTTTTCAAGACGCATACTCGCATTGCTTATTTTGCTCCACATATCGCGTTAGCTCGCGCGCGTCATTTTTAAAAATTTAATCGTAATTTAAGGAGAGGTAAAAAAATTTTCTCTGCAAGATTGGCCTAAATCACACTTACAAATTAAGACAAAATATGTTACACGGGTATATACGAGAACTCAGTTAGCAAATAAACAAGGTGAATTGATGACTCGGGAGCCGCATGGAGTCGGAGGGAAGAAAGAGAAAGAAAGAAAGAAAGAAAGAAAGAAAAAAGCATCAATTATAATGAAGCAACATCGAAAATCTCTCTGGAGAGCTTTGGCGCGCATAACAGCTCGATGCACGCGCGCTGCGTTTTGTAACTCTTCTCTTTCTCTGCCTCTGTGTCTCTATGTCTACTGCTCTTGGGCTATATGCTTTTGCACCGACCCAAAAGACTCACCTAATTAAAATGGATAACGAGCAGTTCTTATTTCGTCCTCCCCTTGTGGATGCTTTGCAACTTATTTTCTTATACCACGAGTGCGGTATCTAGAATACCGAATAAGAAAAAAATTCATTTTTTCCCTTCTTAGAGCTCGTAATAATTTAATTAGTTGCTCGTCAAATGCAAATGGATATAATTATTTGCAGCTTCATAAATGAAAAATTATTTTTCGGAGTAATGACATTTTTCGAAACTAGACTTGTCTATGATCTCGGGTTTATTTATTGTACTGTAAAATTATAACATGTTAATTTACTCGAATAAAATAGGCGGACCCGCATCTAAAAAAATCATTTGTTAGAGTATGTTTATAATTTGATTACTTCCACTGCGCTAATTTATGCATCGCATGTGCGTTGTGATACAAGGTCGCGGCTCAGTCGAGGTTGGATTGTTGTCGATACACTGTTAAACGATTGAATGATTTACAATCTACAGACTTGAGAAAGAATAGGAGAAAAATAGATAAAGAATTCATAATTAACGTATCAAACGAATGCATATAGGCTCTTTGGAGCAAAAATATAATTAGTACTTTGATGCGAAGGTAAGAGTGATACTTTGATACGACGTTGGCATATCAAGATATCAATCAGAGGTAAATTTGCGCCATTGTTACGAATAATGCGCGCATATATACACGCGTATGGGTAGATATCCAACTCGATTAAAAAGTTGGCAACGCTAAAAAACGAACCATTGGAAAGTTTGAATAAGATAGAGTAGGTATATAGGGACTGCGTGCGCGTAATAGCAGAAGGTGAGGTAAAAGTCAGGATTCATCGGCCTTTTATAATTGTGCGCGCGGCGAGCGCGTCTGATGTTTTTTTCTCTCTTTCTCTCTCTCTTTCTCCCTTTTTTTACAATCTCGTGTGTGTACCTGCGCGCTTACGCCTGGACACGCACACCTGTCTCGAGCACACGCGTACATATACATGTACACCTGTAAAACTAAACTCTCCGGCGAATAAAACTCGCTTACGCTTGGACACCGTAATCACAGTGGCGTAAATTTGAAGCTTTATTTGCGCGCGATCGTTTTATGCACGTATTCATCTCTCTCTGTTCCTTCTGCAGTGCGCAGCGCATCAGTGGCAAGAGCATAGGCCGCTGTCAAGCCACTCGTATATGCTCGTGCGCCGCAGAGTGCTGCAGTCTGTGAATGAGGCGACTGTAATTGCTTACACTTTTACGAGCGCTTCGTTTTGCATTTTGCATTGTATCGATCCCATGATGCGCGTAGCGGCTCGCTCGCTGTACGTAAGCAGTACAGCTGCGATCGTGGGTAATTCTGACGCTGCTGTTCCATCAACTCTCGGCCTAACTGAGACAGAGAGAGAGAAGAGGCGAAAATTAACAATCCGAAATACCCAATGACGCCTCCATTGCAATAGATCCGTGTATAAGTATAATGGTAAGTCATCGTGTTGTATGTTACACGTATATAGGCGTCATTTCTTTCACTCGCGTGTGCGGCGGCGCCAATTTGCGCTTTACGAGTGGGTGATTAGATCAGCCTCATTCAGAACCTACGTAAGAACCAAAAAGGTCCGTTGAATCGAGTTCTACGATTGACTACGTATATAATACGTATGTGTATGAGCGCGCCTGTGTGTATGTGTGAGGAGAGAAGCATAAAAGTCGGCGGTGGAAAAAATCTTGATTGTGTCTTTCATCTTCCTAAGCCATAAAACATCTGTCCGCGCGCGTGATTGTCTTCCATCGGTTTACCGCACACAATTGACCCCGAGAGTGGCCGAGAGACCGAAAAGAAAGCTACAATCAACTGCACATACACTAGCATCGTCGTTCGTATTATCCAGGCATATAAAGCGTGATTTGTTTTCCTCCGGACACTGTAAGCGGCGGCGGCGGCGGTCCTCTATCGTGGCTCTTTCATCGATGCGCAACTTGGAACCGAGCGAGCAACCTCGTTTTCCACGAGAGGTCGCTTTATCGACTAACCAGCGCAGTCGAGGTCCGCCTGACCCATATATTTACGTGCAAAAAGCTCGTGTAGGAGACGCTCGTCTGCCTTTCGTATCGAAAGTAATACTTATTACTAATTCACAATGTTAAAAGCTCTTTTGTATCAGCGAAAGATAAGAATCGCTCGCATAATTCCATGCAACCAAGGCGACGACGACGACGACGACAGCGACGAAGAATTCATAACGGATCGTCTCCCCTACTTTTGTTCTTATAATACGTTGCATGTATACGCGTAAGTGTATGTGTATGCGCGAGGCATTCCGCGCCTCACACACGTACACGTTACATGCACATTCGCACAATGTAATTTTGCCTGAAAACACGTTTGCCTTTTTTCTCGCTTATATATACCTTTTTGTCGTATTTCACGGAGAAACAGAGAGAGAGAGAGAGAGGGCTTGGAACGTGTTGTTATTTTTCCTAAGTATATATGTATATACTACCTTGTATACACCGGTCCTGCATACACTTACTCTCGTTTCAACGACTTTCAAGTTTTCTCTCTCGCTCTCCTCTCTGTCTCTATCTCTCTGTTTACAATATATTTTTTTTTTTCTGCATGCGCGCATGCATCGCACATATTGAAGCACAATATTTGAAAAACAAACATCGTCTCTCGACGGAGAAACGAAGTTTTCATAATCGCGCACTGTACGTCTGCGCCCATAGACATGTTTTTACGTCCTTGTCGCAAATTAAACATCTTCTATATTATTTATGCAGAATCTATACAAGTTGCAAAATCCATTCGCGACTCGCTAGTGGCTCGCACAACTACAATGAGTATGTTTGAATATGCATGCCAATAATCTTACGAGTAATTTTCCCAGACATTGAACGCACTGGCCATTTCTTTGAATGCATAGAAGATCTCTGGCCATTGTATCGACAAATTACTATGATGTGACGGTCGGCGCGTCATTGTACATTATTTGACGTTGTAGAAAATATTTCATTTGTAGCGATAAGCGCGAATACAAAAATAGATGATATAAATATCAATAAACGAACGTCGAGAAACTTGAACGACTGCGTCGCTCGTGTAGCTCGTCAGAGATTCCTCTGAATAATTTCTATTGCTAGTATTTCCGCTTTCTACCGAATCGAACGATTGCAGGCTTTGCCAAAGCGCTCAACGTTTGAAGATTAGTGCGCGGGTACATAGCTCTTTTGAACCCATACTCGTGAATAAAGATATACTTTTTTATAAATTTCCCGTACACGATTTATAATATATTAAAGTGGAAATGATCGCATCGGCACCGATGCGGCTAACATAGACCATCCTTTCTTTTCTCATTCACCTGTTTTGTTTAAAGCTCGCGGAGCTCATCTTTTATGATGTCTTTGGGTGTATCACATGCGCACCTATATGGCTATAACAACAAGAGTAGCAGTGGAGTAGTAGCAAAGCCACGATCGGAATGCCTTTGTTTCGAAGCTCGCGCTCTATAAATCAAACCAGCTGAAACAGGAGCACACTGCATACTTCGCAACGTATAATATGTGTGTCCGTATATATACACGTGGTATTGCTAGCTGCAGCAGTCCCTGAGAGCTGCCACTGCTTCTTCAATTTTAGACAATGTTCTATTTCGATCCCGTTGTTTCGTGACACGCTGACAGATGATGTATATTTGGCTTCTTATTCGATATATAGGCAGGCGTATACAGATGCAACGCTGCTCTTTGCGACTTTTATATATTATTCATGAATCTCCAAGCGAAACTCGTCATAATTTAAAATTCGGAGCAAGTTTTTCCTCGACGTTTGGCAGGATATACGACTTTTGCATCGCGAGGCTGTCGAGAGACGCCCCCGAGAAGCGAATATAAGCACAAGTTGTCAAAACTTGCTATGATAAAATAGACGAAGGCAGCGCACGGCAGGAGGATTGACCGCGGCGATTAGGCACAATCTCCTTGAGGGGCTCGCAGTAACAGCCTTACGAGCGGCAGTTGTGCGCTACTGGCAAGCGCATAACGGAGACAACGAAACGATCCCTGGTGGCAACGAGGTGGTTCTGCGTCAAAACCCGATGCCAAAAGCAATAGGCGCAGAGTCTACTGCAGTGCATCTTTCAGGCGGAAAATTAGGCTGGCTACACGCGGATATACGTATGCGTGCAGTGTAGAGCCGCAGCCGCTGCTGCTGCTGTTGCTGCTGCTCCAGTGAACTCGTGTCCGGTCAGTTCGATCACGAAATCGTCCTTTGGGGACAGCTGCTTGTAAGCTTAATGGGCTCTGCGGATTTCCAACAAATCCCCAATGCTAGCGCTGCAAGCTGCTTCCGATGCTGCTGTAGCTGATCGCGCCCAACGAAATGTATCGTAAATTGATTCACGTTCCGGCTTATATACGCTGTCCGCGTGAGCCGGCGTCGAGAGGATTTATAAGTTTTCAATGCCAAGCAGTTTTCGCGCTCGATTAACTTCAATAACCTCCGATGCATTGTGTAGGTTCTTATTGTCGAGTCTTCGCTTGTACGGAAAAATCGTTTAATTTTTTTCCTCTTTCTTTCCAACGGCTCAATGGCAGATTAGCGCCGAGGATTTGAAAGTTTTTCCTTCATTGTTCATCAGTTGGACTCGTAGGTATATATCGCTTTGTATCGATCTTTTCTCTATGCTCGATGCATCGCGCGCACACACACACATTCTATTGAATTGGTAAGTCATACAGAGCCTAAATTACTTAGGTCATTATATTAGCGCGCGAGTAAGTGTTGCCTACGTAGCGGAAACGTGTCACGCGCAAAACGAATACGTGGGAGAGTTGGCTGTAGAATTGTTGCTCACGCTCGCTCATTATCCTCTTAACGTGGGCGCGAAAAACTCGTTTTCGTTCGGCTCCCAAAGTCGAATCCATCTTGAAACTTGTAATCGAGCTCTTACGGCAGATATTTTCTTTTACATTTTTTTTACCGCAGAGCTTCCACGCATAAATTATTCATTGATAACATGATTACAATTAATTTACACGGATATTGCGTCAAAATCTACTCGCTAACACAGAGTGCATATAGACGCAGTCATTATAACGAGCGGGTAATATGCATATGATTTTTCGCGATGAAATATTAATGCGCTACGTGCCGCGACGAAGATAATTAAACTTCAGTGCCACCGAGGGCAATAGCTCGGCAAAGAGAGCTCGATATATACTTTAATCGAGTTCAATTATAATTAGCCTCATAATTGATCTTTCAAAGCTCTCGGCTCTGGGTTTTCTCTCTCTTCTCTCGCTGGAATAATTTGCACGAAAAAAAATAATAAAGTGCGAACTTTCGTGGAAAATATTCCATAAAGCTCGGGCGCTCCAATGCATGCCAATTGAGTGTTGTCTCGGCGACGAGGCTTGCGACTCCCGCACAGACGCGCATACACACGTACGCGCAGATAACGATCTCTCTCCGCGCTACCAAGTTAGCAGGGCAGGCCTTTCCAAGAATTTATTGTTCCTGCGGCTTATACAGGCTGCTTGTGCTCAGATTCGATAGAACAGCCCGGCAAACTGTTCCAGTGCCGCTGCTGCTACTGCCGCTGCAGGCCTCTTCATTATTGTCCAATATGTGCTGCGCGCATAGAGCGCAAAAAGTCGAGACTCGACCTGGATCGCGCGAGGCGCGAGAAAATCTGGCCACTCAAGTCAGCTGCGCGCTGAGCAACGGCAAATCGATAAACTGAGCCGTGTGTCGGTGGTGTGTATATACCTGTCGGCTGTCTTATATAAATCCACGCGTGATGCGGCCTCAATTGCGCGTCGAGCGATGGGACTAACTCGATACACGACTCGTGTGTGTGTGTGTGTGTGTGTGTGTGTGTATATATGCACGCCGAGAGGAGATGCGCGCAGCTCATCGGCATCACCGTTACTCCTAATTGCAATAGCTCACGACACACGCACACACACACACACACACACACACACACAGACATGCACACAGACTAATATATAGATGCTCGTGCATACAGCCACAAGCCCATGAGAAAGAGGCTTCCTCTAATGCCATAGTCACCTTATGGCAGTCTTGCACTTTATTTGGAAAATTCTTGTTTCGGTCGTATTCCTCGGCAAAGTAAGTGTACCTGCTTTATGGCTTTAGATGAGTGTATGGATACGCGAGCATAAAGGTAGACAAAGGATGTGCAATATATACCTATGCCCGACCTCATTGTTACCGGAGGAAGGGAGAGAGAGAGAGAAAAAAGTCTGAAGATCCGACGAAAAGGATTCAGGGCATCTCCGCTGCTGATGCTCGCATGATTTATGAGACCGATGATTTTTAGATAAAGCGAAAAATATAATGCGCCCTGAGAAATAAAAGGCGCGTGATTATTCATGCCGAGTGTGAACATTAGCGGTCGAGCTGCATGCCTCGTCTTTCTCTCTTTTAACGAGCTTAGTTATATATTCTCCGCGAATGCTTGTAATATTGCTGCGTGCCACCGCAGTTAGTAGTAGTATATGAAGTGTCCGACTCTCGGCGCGCTCGAGACTGCAAACAGACGTGCCGCTACTATATACGAGCTCGTGCAATATCAAAACGTTCAATACTTATCAATACGCCGGTGTAATGTTATAGCGACTTAATTTATAGTCACGGAGGATAAAATATTTACACGATATTTATCTCGTGGAGAAATGTTTCGAATCAGAGTCGAATTTATTGCATTTCTTATAAAAATATGACGACGACGTGGACGCGCGCGTAATAATTTGCGAAAACGTGCAGCAACACCGAGCGCAAAATACGTGTAGGCATGAAACTCTCGAGATTGCTTATATTTTAGATGACAAATCGATCAAAATGCCACCTCGCGAGAATTTAAAATTTAAAATCCAATTTCGTGACCGAGGAAAACATGCGAATTCCTTAATTATCTCGAAACGTGCGCGCGACTTGACAACGCTCGTACCTGCTTACTATTTCGATCGGCAAGACCGGTCATAGCAGCTCCGAACGAGCAAGACTGAAGAAATACTTGTCAAAATTATATTTATTATTGCACCTTGCAGCGGCACAGATAATTTCTAATCAGCTGTAAGCTTGCGCGAGCATGGATCAAGTAGCAGCGAGTCGCGACATCTTGGTGCATTCATTTACAATGCGCCATAAGTCAACGATTGCTCTAGGCTTGACCTTTTTCAGTGCGCGCGTCATACTCGAAGCAATTTCATTTGCGGCGCACTTCAAAGAGTCCGCGGCACGAATATGCCAATATAGAAACATCGTCGAGCACGGACCCCCGGTATATGATGAAAGCTGCGAAAGCAAAACTGGGTTTACTACCGTGCGCGCTTGCTTTAACTGCACGGGCAAATATGACAAGTGCTGTACATTCGTATATATACATGTTTATGTAGACTTGTACATAGCGATGATGGAGAAAAATCGGTAACTAGCAACGACGCGCTTAACGGTTCTTATAATGCCGGGGCAATGCGATCGGGCTCGATTTTCGTTTTATTGTCCGATACACAATTTTAAATCTTAAGTACATGCGACCGCGACCAAAGTACGTACAGAAAATAGGGCTTTAGACGTGATAATTCAAATTGCAGCTTATGTTATTATATACTCATATAGCTACGAAGTTACCTTGTCATCGAATTTATGCCGAAAAAAAGGCATCGAGTCGGCTGTTCCATACGCGCGCGTAGGTAGAGTATTAACGACATCTGTTCAATGAACGGGCTCGAAACAGCTATCGAACAAAATGACGTACAACGTCTAGGCACATACTACGATTACTGCTGCTGCTACTACTACTACTAGCTTAGAAAAAAAGCGATCGCAAGTCGAACAATGGAAATAGCTCCATAACCGGTTACACGTACTCTCTCTCTCTCTCTCTCTCTTTTACCTATGCTTCTCTCTCACTCGCTCCTGCAACCGGTAGCTTTTTCCGGTCATCTTGATAACTACCGTAGTATATACGTATGTCGAACGGCGAACACGTTCCATCACGTGGATCAGGCCACTGCAACAGAGATCGGTCAATGTCTCCGCTCGCGCGCGTAGCTCTCGAGACTTCTCTTCGTCACTGTACTTCAGTTGGCTCATTTAAGAGCCGGAGAAAAAAAGAAAAGGCTTTCGTGCATCGAATGGCGCGCGCGTGCACACGCGTAGACTAGCACAGACTCTTCGTCGGACTAAGTAGACAGTACCGTTTGCCATTTATCATGTCACTTTTATATGAAGGGACTATTATGACTGATGAAAATCGAATTTTCTTACGTGGCAGTGTATGCGTACATTTTCCAGCGACTGGGGGACAAAGTTGTTTTGTCGGTCGATAAGCGCCAAAATCCCGTGCCCTGTACTGATATGCTGTGCACAAAATAATTTTTGCTATCTTATTGAAACGGATCGCCGGCTTTGTGCGCTTTCGCAAAAGTTTTTCCTCCGAAAGAAAAACATTATCTTGAAACTTGTACACATTTATGAATTGTGACTATTTGAAAACTCTTTTAATATATAAATGTATTATTTCACATGTTCGTAAGATGTATAAAAAAGGGAGAAAGATATATTTGTACGGAAAGAGCAAAGTTCATGTATGAAAGCAAGCTGAGAGATGGTCGAGAAAACAATGTTTGGCAGTCGCACTAAGATGCCATCGTGAAGATTACCAGACACTTGCTTATACCAAGACTGCTGGCGAGCCTTTTTTTTATGAAAATACCAAGTTTTCACAAAAAAATAGTGGATGGCATGGTCACTGCGGTAAATATATCTCAAGAATAATTTAAATGCAAGTGTATGAAAATAAAATAGTCCAAAGTAATTTTGACAAGTCCTTAAAATCGAACACCGACAGATCGAGGCATGAATAGTCAAGTATGGAGATTTTCCTCGGCTACGTATATATACGACAGTGCCGTCGAGTTCGACACTCGAACTCGTATAGAAAAAATTTCGCGGTAAAGGATATATAGATACGTCGAAAGCCTAACCGCAACCGATCGAGTTCCAGAGGAGGCCATGCGCGCTTGACGCGACCGGCTTAGAGACAGGCACCGATGCCCGACTCTTGCTTATATATACGTCTAACTTTGACACTTGACCATTCCGACGCGGCCACTTGAAATAAGTGGAAAGAATCTGTCAGCAGTCAGACGGAAGTTAAATCAAGAACCTCGTTCACGTTTTCGTTATAGCGGCAGTATAGCTATCTATCGCTGTCGCTGCGCTTCAACCCCCTTTATTTCTCTCTTTTTCGAGCTAAAGCGCGGAAAATATAAATATTCAGCGAATGTATGCATTTCGGTTTTCCAGTCACGTGCGCGACAATGTTTAATAGTATATATAGTTCAGGCGACGACGAGTATAAAAAAAAAAAAAATAAAGCCAAAAGTTTTTAACAAAGTCGCCGAAGCGTCGGATCGAATTTGAAAGGCTTTGGCGCTCTCGACTGGTAGTACAACTTGCGCGGAAGTTTTCCCTTTTTGTATCTGCACCGGTCAACGATACGCGAACAAAATATTCTCTCTTTCTCTCTTTCTCTCTTTCTCTCTCTCTCAGCGCCGAAAGTTGTGTAACGAAGAAAGTGGCTTGGAAAGAAAGCCGACAAGGAGATACGGATTTCCATTCAACCTCGGTGATACGTGAATTTCGGTGAAACTTATGATAAAGATACTCGAATTTAATTTCGAGAAAATTATGAATAAGGAAGTACTTGATTAACTTTGGAACGTTTATTAAATTCTGTACACGATAACAAGACTTCTTTTATATTGCTGTAAAAATTAATTATTTTATTAAACATTGTTATTGGACATTTTCTACGCTCAAGTCTAAGAGCGTTTACTAATGAGATAACACTGATATAATTAAATGTACTTATATACTTTTAATTCTATAAATAGAGCTTGTAATTTCAAAAGTTGCACTTGAAACTCAACCTCGCTTGGGTGGTATTTTTGGTGAAAAATTCACATCGCCTCATGCAAATTACAATTTACCCAAACAAGTGTAATCGAAAAAAGTACTTCCTTAAAATATACATTTGCTCGCAGATAATAATATACGTTTGTATTTTTACTCACCACGAAATATATAGTTTAATCATAACTGGAGCATATTGCACCGAAAATGAGCGAAAAAGAAAAATGCGGAATAATTATTCCAGTCTTGTAATCTCAGCATGAATTTTAATGTACATCATTTCACCGTTGTATCGGCTTTCTTAGCCGCTGCTGTTGTGTAATTATTTGTTTTGCTCATTGCAGAGAAACCGACAAATCATGGTGTAAAAGGGGAATGCACTTACATGTTATAAATGCCATTGACCTCGGCCGTTTACCTTTAGCTATTTCATTTTTGCGCTTCTTCGGTTCCACGGTTCCGCATATTATATCTCCTATTTTCTTTCTCTCTCTCTTCTTTCGACAATTTATTTTTGGTCTCGTGTACACTTCTGCACTTTGCATTTTGTTATCTCTCATTAATTTAAGAATCAATTATAATACGACGATGGAATTTAAAAAATAATTTACTCTTGGATAAGAGGTAAAACCATTTTTACCACGCGGTAGTGCGCCCTCTAAAACTTTCAAGGAGGGGTCTTATTACAGTCGATGCTCAAAGCAAATAAAAAAAGATCAAGTTTCGTTTGAGAAGAGTATGCCCATTTTCTTTTTTTTATGGGTAACTAAAAATACATTCATCGTGCATGATTTGTAAATATCGCGTAATTTTATTTCCCTTGCGATGATTTTCAATAGAGAGCGCTCATTTTACACCATTAAAAATATGTTACGAGGAATGGCGTATTTGATAAATAAAATTGAAAACAGGTACGAGGAAGGGTACATTTCATGAGTGCACATGTGTTAAAATACTAGTGCGAAAAGGTCATACAAGATGCATCCTTTTTAATTTATTCATGTACTTGACTATTTTTTTTTTGAAAATCTGTCTTGAAAAAATTTTGATGGTAATTCTTAATAACTTGATGACCTCGTGAGTAAAAAGTACGGTTCAAATACTTTTTCTAATTTTTATTTTTAATTTTTGACTTCATTTTAAAAAGAGAGTTGCTAGAAGAAAAATTACAAGTTTTTAGTAACATGATATTTCAGGTTTTATGATGTTGAATCAATCGCATATTAGAATAATAATATGCAGTCAGTCTTTTTTATCAAAACTTTAAGTCAAAATCAAGAAACGTTTAGCAAATGTTTCCCGTATTTTAACCGACTAAATCGACATTCATAGTTATCGAAAAAAACAAAAAAAGAGCTTGACTCAACTTTAAAATTTTCATTGAATAATAAAGGAAATATAAAAATAAAAACATAACTAATACTGGGAACAATTAATAATCTTCGAAATATTTTATTCTGTTACAGGTTAGTAACTAATATTTTTCGAATAAAATTAATTGGATTCGTGTGAGTATTGATAATAAATATTACAAAAATTATTCTTCCAACCATAATCCTAATTTTCTCTAAGAACCAATGCGAACGCAAACGATGACATTCGTTGGAATAATCGGCAACACTGTTTCGTTTATATATAAATATCCTTTCGCATCACGAGTCGATAATTGCTAATACTTAGCGGGCAGGAATTGCCTCTCTACAATCGTATCCGAAACGTATATAGATACAAATCTAATCTAAATTATAGCTTGACAAAGTGGCAGAGATATGGTCGGGCCGCGAAACAATACTCATCTTGTTTTGCCATCGTGCGGCTTTTGCAGTGTATATCTCTCTCTATACATATATACGCGAGCAGAGCTATTAAGCATACACATAAATACAGACTAAAGCGAGCAGACTCACTCGCTCAGTCTCGCGATAAGCGCCGCGCACCGCTCGAGCATCATTAGTTTACGTTTGGGCGCGCAAGCAACTATACATGCAGCACTAGTCCATGTCGATCAGAAGTCATTGTAGCAATGCTGGCTCATCTATACCGCGCGACTGTTGTTGCTGTGGCAATTGCTGAATTTGGGTTTACCGATGCTATTAAGTAATAGGCAAACATTATATTGGCGACCATATGGCCTAGGACGATTAGACTTGATCCGCCCGAAGCTAGAGAGAATCGTGCATTATCACCGCGATGTTTCGCCTACTTCGTTAAAGCTCATTAGGCATTTAATTTGCTTGGACGAGCAGAGCGTGTAGTATGCGGCGCGCACCCCTCGCATTCGTTCGTGAGAGGCTTACAGATTAGCCAACATGTACGAGAGAGAGAGAAAAAAAAGAATTTCGATGGATCGATATTTATTTCATTCCTCCGAAATATTAAGTGAGCGGAATTACAGCTATGCATCAACACGCGCTTCTGCACTCGCTGATGAACATGGTTAATATTCAAATATCTCTGCCCCAAGAGCTCCCGTCGAAATATACGTATATGTATCCCCTCGCGTGGCTCTTGCCGTGCACATTGTAATTCTTGAGCTATGCGGCAATATTATTTAATCTCGCCATTAGTCAAAATCGCGTTATCAGTGGGCCTGAAGGGAACGAGCAGCAGTTTTGAGAAGCTTTTGCGATCACGAATAAAATAATATAACGTACGCTGCAATTTTACCGTAAAGATATATTTTTTCACATGAAATATAATGCTTTTGTGTTGAATAAATGTGCTTAAAAAGTTATCATGTTGTGTAAGTAGCGTGACGAAAAAGACGCAAAAGTAAAAATGTTCAACTTGAAGGTCTGCAATTGATTATAAATAAAAATCGCTCTCAAATTTCCAAGGTATAAACATTATAAAAATAAATGCTTTTATATACTTTGGTTGCAGTAAAGAAAGCACACTTTTATACGGATTATAATTCGTTGCATTAAATCAAAGCTAAGAACTCACGAAAGCACAGGTAATTTTCAATGATTGAAAAAATGAGCGAGTTGTCTGTTTAAAAAGTAGCCAATCCTCGGAGTCGATAAATCCGGAATTAAAAAAATGATCGATGAATGGCGAATACGCGAGGAGTCGGCGCACGAGCAGGAGAGGGGCGAAAATTGTCATCAAAAACTTTGCCCAGGCGTGAAAATGATGACGAGGTATCCGGCGCAGCTTGCTCGGATACGTACGTCTCGCTCAGTCTCTGCCACCCGCGAATTTCAGCCTCGCGCGATAAGAGCTATGTGCCTGCTAAATGTCTCTGCCATTATAGTGACATTCATGACATTCCTGGCGCTCAGTAACGGCGGGGCATCAGCGTCTCTCGAAATTACTTGGGGCGCGCGTTGCCAAAAGTCACCGCTATAATACACGCGCGCGCCGTATATATATTTCCTCCCCGGGCAACAGTGGCATCACTAGCAGCAGCGGCATACGTGGAGAAGTTATTGCATTTTCCATCTCTCGCGTACACTTTTTCACGCTTTGTTTCGCGTTTGTTTCCCCGAGACTGAGCCTGACACGGCGGCAGGGGCTTTCCTCGAGACTCGCTGGACCGTGATTCAACTACATTCGTAGCAGTGTTAGTCTCATCCCGCAACTTTTTCCGACACTTTTCCAGCGTGTCGAGCTCGCGGCGCATTTCCGGCAGAGCCAGCCGAGCTCTCTATTCCGTATTCGCGCGCATTATATTTACTGATATATGTATCGTCGCCGCATCTCGATGTATCGAAAAAAAGACGTTGCTGGCGGAGGCAAAAGCTATGGCGCCGACAGTGCGGAGCGGGAGCTGTGGAGGAGGAGGAGGAAGAAGAAGAAGAGTCTACGTACGCCACGCGCGCTCACGACGCGAGAAGATCAAGAAGAGGCGACGGCTCGTTCGCGTTGACGATTTCATCTTGTTTATTGCCGTCGCGCCAATCCTCCGATATATATATAAAGCGAGGCAGATCTTTTCAGCCTCCCAGCCCAATCTTCTTCGTATACGTACGATATATTACGTGATCGCAGGGCATTTAAACCATCAAATGGTACTTTATTGTGAATAAAAATTTAGCCGATGCTCGATGAGCTGCTTTAGGCTTTAACGAGGAATATAACTGCGCGTACTGCACCGAAGGCTTATTATACAACGTTGCAATATGTACAAAGTAGTCGCGAGAGGCAAACAGCCTCGGATATTATTATATAGCGCTCGCTCATACGTACGGAAGGCAGGTGTTGTCGCTCATATGTATAATATATTTGATTGATCTAGCCCTAAGGCTGCACTTGAAATTACCATCGCTCGCGCTGCATGGCCCCAGTGGAAATTCCGCACTGACTTTTCTGGCCTTGGAGCCTGCTCTCGTGCGTGTATTCAGCTGCTCGCTCGAGCTATATGCGTATGATGATTCTGAAGCCTATTGAAGCTCTGCCCTTCAACATTTAAATGCTCGTACGCTTACATGGCTTGCATATTCATATTCATACTATACAGACACAAGTGAATGTAATAGTTCAAATCTTTCAAAATAACTCATTTGCTTGACATATGAAAGCTAGATTCTCTTCGTTGCAATTCAGTATTTAATTTATTTAGAAATATCTCGGAGAAACGTTTAAATTTTGTAAGAAGCCCATGAATGGAAATGTGCAAGTTTCGCTCGAGCGACGATATTTCAATGATCTGCAAGTTCGCTTCGGCAAACATTTTTAATAGAGGCGCAACGTCACGCAGTCTCACCAGCGCTTATAGTTTCTATTATTATCAGCAGAATACATTTCACCCGAGGAAGTGTATAGGTAAGCTCGCGTTATTCTTGGATTCGCCGCGTCGGCCTGCATGTTTGCGCATATAACATACCTGCCACGCGCAATAATGGATCCGAGGTGCGCCGTGCCACCAACGCACAAATTAAACTATATGTGCTTGTCAGAATCGGATACATCCTCTTCTCGCGGGCAACTGTCCATTCGTATAAATACTCGCGAGCGTGCCTTTATAATACGAGATAAGTGTATAAGCGCGACTTCACGTACACGACGTAATATCGGACGTTTTTTTCGAACCTGATCCTTTTTATAGACTGTCGACGCGTGTCTTCGGCGTCTCTTTTTTCGTTTTAATCGAGCGATCGTACGTGGAAAAAGAATCGAATTTTATTATGCAACCTGATGATTTCATATTACGACAACGAGAGACAAGCCGTTAGTACTCTGATATGAGACAGAGAAAGCGAAAATTGATCGTTTATTTCTCATTAAGACAGATATTTTATTTCAAAACATTTTAATATCAAGATGAATCATTTTGATTTAACATTTTTATTTCGCTTGCAGATATATTTTATACTTCTAATATTTTTTTCTGGCAATTTTTAATTTTCTTACATTCAACCGACAAAAGTTTATTTTACTGATAAACTTGAATTCCTTCGGTTTTTTGTTATATAGCTAAAGATTAACGTAATATACCGATTATGCAAAACTGGTCAGTGGTCAAGAATATATTTGCCAACCGAACGCATTTGTAATAGTTAGCAGCAGCAGTATATACAAGGTATATTCGTGGGTGGTTAGTCTAGCGGAAGTTAGTCCCGTTATCCTCGCCACTCGGTAGACTTTATATTTGCTTCTTCTTCTCTGCGTATAGATATATATTCGCTGTAGTATACTGAACTGCATCTATAATTGAAAAGTAATCATTTATTTGCCATATCATTAAAGTTCATATAGTATAATTAAACGGGGTTTTTTACGTCACAAAAACATTCAATTATTACGTAGGATATGAAAAGTACTGATAACTAAAAGACAGGAATTTTCTCTTCATTGAATTACTAATGTAGAAACTAATTTTCAATTGCACCTAAAACTTGTGTCTCCCTACTAGAAAACATCTAGACTTTTTGTATTATAAATATCGACGATTAAAAATAAATTTTTGTGTCAATTAGACAACTATGGCAAGTACACGTACTATTCTCGTAAAAGATCATCATCCAACGTTACCTTGCCGAAAGATTCGTATCTAAGGCCAACGAAATCTATTTGTCCTAATTAACGATTATATGCATTACACCATGCGGCAACGTTCTCGGCACGCTTGGCAAGTACGTTCATTCCACGTAAATGCAAAAAAAACTACATAACAACATCCGCATTCACATTATCAATACTACAGAGCGCGCGAGATACTAGAGAACTTTTCGCTGGATCTTCCGCAATCTTGTTTTATTAGCCATCAATGTGAGTAAATACATTTCTCATCTTTTTTTTTTCTTTCGTCCCGCGTGCACATTTATATATACCTGCGCGCGTATCGCTTTCAGCGTGTTTCAGTAATACGTAATGAGAATCACTTACACGTTTCGCGTGATAGTGATAATTTGTACAGTTACTCACCGTCACTTTCCGCCGCTTACATTACATAGCCGAGGTTGAGCCGAGGCAAAAAGTATATAGAAGAGAGAAAAACCACCGCCGCCGCGACCGACGGAAGGTCTATATATGAAAAACTTGGTATTGCAGCAAAAGAGCTGCCGCGGAGAGAAAAAACACGTATATACCAATGGCAACGGTAAAAAGGTGACTTTTAACGCTGCGCGCGGCTTATTGTATTATTCATTGTGTGACCATCTGCTACGACTTGGGCGATTAATGGCGATCGCTATTTTCCTTCTGGACGATAAAAACAATATAATAATTCTATCTCGAACAATTTTACTAAGAAATGCGCATCCCATTGGATTTCTTTATTGTGGAGTCCGACAAGTCCGCAGAATAAATTCAGTTTAGCATTTAGCTATGGAAGAAAACATCTATCGTAGAACACCGAGCGGCATTTGCAGCTTTTCCTCTTGTTTCTCGGAAGAATCCCGAAACAGATTGACTTGTAAACATCGAAGTAATCGTTGCGATCCTTAAATTTCCACTTAGATTTATTGTACACTATTTGCATGACTCTTATGCAGTATATAAAACTATAAACAAACAAAATCCCAACTCCTTTTTAAATTCTATCGTTCAATTATGCAGTGCAGAAGTGAGCTTGACGCAGCTGCAAGTTTTTCACGAAAAAGTTTATTCATTATTCAGTCTCGATTTAGCAGGTACACACTAGAGAGCTCGTCTACATATACGAGACAAGGTGCAACTTTGGCACTTTCCTGCCATCCATCGGTGCTCGCTCGCATCGCGTATATGTTCGTGGAAGTGCAGTGCGTAAATCCCGTAGGCAAATTCGCAGGCGGGTTTCGCGCTCGGCAAACTCTCGAGAAATTTCGCGTGGTGACACGCGGCTGCGCTTATATACGCAGGAAATGAATAAACATAGTTCAGCGACTCGTGCGCGCGAGTGCAAATACGCTTTTTACCCCGGGTCATTTCAAGATTCGGATTTATTTTTTGCTGATTTGGCGCGAGAAGCGGGAATTATGAAACGAGCCATTTATCCCTCGGCTATATCTTCAACTTCGATTAAGCCACGGGCGATTTCTCTTGCTCTCTCCGTGCCCCTATCTCTTCTCATAAAATATTTCAGGGAGGGAGTCGAAATTCGTTGGGTTAAAAAACGATATGCTGCTATCTTGTCTGCAGAAGTTGTAAATCATCGCATTGTGGCCGAAAATCTCAAGGTTTGTAATTACCGGTTCGGATAATCCATAAGGATAATCCAAAGTATTCTTCCACGTTCGCGAATATACTATAATTGAATTTTTTACTAGGCGTGAAACTTTATGCTCCCACTAAAACCAAAGTGGTGTAAAGTTTTTGCGAGGGTGGTGTTCTTTTTTAATTGCCTTACTCTTTACTTAAACTATATTTTAACCCTTTTTTGTATACTTGCAGAAAATTATATATATTCGAAAACTGAAACTAACCCATTTATATAACGATCAAAGAACGTGAAAAAATTGTAATGTGTACGAATTATTGGACTTGAAAAACATTACTTTATAGCTTTGAATTATTTGGCATAAGCACAATATCTTGCAGCGATTAAGAAACTCATAACGCTAAGAGTTTGATAAAAAGAAGAAGGAAAAGTAAATCAAGTGTGAAAAATACGACGAGCTCACAAACTACGGCAGTTTTCGTATTCAAAGTACAATGTAAATAAAATCAGCTGAAAATTAAAAATGAACAGAAACTCGTAGTGTGGGTGTAGCGTACCGCAGGATGGCGTACCTGCAAATGTTACTTCAAGAGAATTCCCTAAGTCAACAAAAGGAACTGAATTACATTTCATCTTGGCTCTAATTAAGTATACACTTTCTAGGCGTTTGCGTGAGTCAAAACGCAGTCGCGGGGCTGCTCTTTGTGATTGCGAAAAAGCCAACTTGCCTGTGCGAACATTTAATGCGGTATCATTTCACTCTTGGGAGAGCCTGAAGATTCTTACGTACACATGCGCCCCACGCAGCCTGTCATTTCGAATGCATCACCAGGCCGCATCTCGGCAGAAAATCACACGTGGAAATTCAAAGGCCAACAATTACTTTGTGCTCGAAGCGTGTTCAGCGTGCAGAAAGTCTGCACGGGCTTCATCTCGCATGCGGCATTTTGCCGCTTCCACGTATAAACATGTATCTTACGGTAAAAAGGAGTCATGCAACAAATAACATGTGTCTAATGTTTTTGTAACAATTGCTTGGATGATGACGTAACTAAATATCAAGCTGCTGCTATCGTAGCAATCTTTTAAAGCCCAGTTATCAGTTATACGCAAAGGAAGAAAGAGAGTCTCGTTGTTGATTAACCATACACAGAGCCCCTCGCCCCTCCTTTGGTCTTTTTGATGTGGGCTAGCAGAACGCGACGCTTTGTCCAGGCAAGTAAATAACGCGAGCTTTTGCGCAAGTTCTGCGCGTCAAACCGTACTTCAAACTCGAGGAAACTATAATTTCCGCATTGTTTTCGACTCTAACGAATACGTCTAATAGATTTCGCGGTAAATTTGCTATTGTACACTCGTTTGTAAACAAACTGCCGGACTCCCGAAACTTGTAATATTTATTGCTTGTGTACGAAATTTCAGCAAGAAAATTATATTTATCGTTCTTTTAAAGGGCTTCTGAAAAACAAATAATTCACTCTCAGCAATTTTCCCGCGCTCGATGATTGAAAAAACTTGACGTTAGTGTAAATATATTTCAACTAGTCAAAAAATGAACGAGGTATTTGACTGAAAATTACCATAGAGAAGATGCGTAACTATACATTGTGCATCTTATGGAATAGTATACGTCTCAACGGGCGCAGTTATGGTTCTTCTCTAATTTTTTTTCGTACAAAAGCCTAAAATGAGCGGCAAATTTGCGTATTTTATGGTCATCGAAGATTTCATTAAAACTTTATCATGTTTTCGATGTACACAATACATTTTAGAATAATATTAATTCATTTAAATTTCTCTGCGATTAAACATGTTAGGTATCCAAAACAGGCAGCATTTTTCTACTATTTCTTTTATATGTTGCACCAAACAGCTCTCAAATTGAATAAAATTTCAAGATACAATGCTCGATACGATTTCGTTGAATGTAATATTACGTAATACTTTCGTTAAACTCACTAAATAAACGAAAATAAATTGTTTTTGTATGAAATAAAAAAAATAACATAACTTTCTAAAGTCCTGTGTCGCAGATATTGCTACGAAGCCTAAGTGCAACAGGTTGTTGCCTTCATTTACTCTGTTATTTTTAGTTCTACAGTTGCTACGGTGTATTTCCGAGTCACGAGGACGAAAGATGTTCTTTTTTCTGGATTTTTCCCATATTTTTAGATATTCGAGTGCCAATACAAACCTTAAAAATAATCTTTGAAAATCATAATTTCTTTTTTTGAGTGTTGAGCAATTGATTTCGTTTGGTTTATATTTGGCAATTATAAAATATGTGCTTTTCTGATCCATGAATTTGTATTCCATCAGAATTATAGAGGCGACATTATTTATTTAAATTTTCTATACAAATCAATGAATAAAAGCTACTAATACACAATTTTTTGTCGTGATATGTTTGAAAATAAATCATAACATTACAAATACATGAGTTGGTGAAATAATTTGCATGCAACTATGCAAAAAGTTCACGAGGAAAAAAAGAAATGTTGAACAGCAACTTTAATTTCAAGTTGTACTCGCGCGTCAGAACAGACCGTCGTCGCGTAGCCTCGACAGAGAAAACGTGACTCGGGCTCTTTCATGGGTATCTCATCTGTGACCTTGTCGCGAGGGACGAGTCTCGAGAGAAAGAGAGTAAGAGAGAGAGAGAGGATGCACTGCTTTTTCAAGTGCAGCTTGCACACATACACATATACATCATGTACCGCGATGCACTCACGTACTCTACGTATAGTTGTCTGGGCGGTCTTTGTTCTTCTTCATTTTGTTCGTCTAATTATGTTCGCACTGCAGATCCAACATCCGGGCCGTATCTATGTTGGTTGAACTTCAAAGTACTTCGAGGAAAAATCTCATTTACTATTCTCGTCGTAACACGCTTGAATTTTAATTGTTTTTGTTTTAAAGGGTAATTGCCCGTGGCTTCTTACCATTTTTTTTATAGCTGATCAAATTAATTCAACGCGAAAAAAACAGGTTCGAATTTGTTGTTTACCTGCTTCAATTGTAAATAAATACATAAATAGTCGACGAGAGACAGGCTTTTGAAAGGCCTCCTACATGGCTCGCAGATGTACAAGTGAATTCAAATTACATTTTTCAAAATGTTGCTCCTGCAGTCTTAAAAATTTATTGATCTGCACACTTAAACATACTCAGCGCATCGAGTCTCCTTCTTACCACAAGTCATGTTTGCTGACAGAAATTAATTGACTCCTGTTCATTCCGATTATCGCTTTAATTGAATTTTTTTACTCTACGTCGGCTATATACATATTTCTTTACCCAGCAGCGTTTGTGTAGCCCTAAGGTTGTTCAGTGAAGGTAGTTCAATTTTATGTCGTTTTACAATCATAATAAATTAAGATGTATATCTTGCAATATCCACCTGCAATCTCTTTATTTACCAAAGAAATATTAACGACTCTCCATAAGTACCCTCAACCTATGCGAGTGCTCAAGATGATTTGTAAAATATTCACTTTAGCATACATATCTCGTTGCTGATTTTTTAAATATCTTCACTCTTACTTACTTTCATTTTTATATTAAAATTTTTTGAAAATGTACTTGGTATATAGTAAATATAATATGATGCTTCAAAGTGGATTAAAATTCAAAATTTAATTAATAATTTATATTACAAAAAGTACTTGTAGCAATTGAAAAATTAAAATTGAAAAGATTCAACTTGGGAAAGTCAAGTATACAACTCAATCGAGTACACTGCACGCGCTGGCCCAGAGAAACGTAACTCAGCTCTTTAAGCTATCATGCTGCTCTATTTCAGTATAGTGGTGACCAATTCCAATCCAGTACCATAAAGTGGGAACAATCGTAAATTTCTGAAAGCTTTCGTTTCATAGACGCGAGGGCCGCACTTTCGACTCTGTGGGCAAAGCGGCTATAAAGTGCGCCGAAGATGCTCTCTCACTCCCTCTCCATTTCTCTCTCTCTCTCTCTCTCTCTTTCTGGCTTTTGGTACTTGGCGTATCCGAATTCCGGGGAGGTCAAAAAAATAACACAAGCATTGCTGAACTCCTGCCGTTGAGCAATAATAAATCTATAAGACACTTGGATGGTTTTTCGTTGCGATGTTATAGCCATAAACTTTTTCGGGTTAACGATGTTTACTTCCAAAGTCTTGGAAAAAATTGTTCACTTCTTACCGATTCCTTAAACTTTACCCGACTCTAATATGCAAACGTATTCTTTTTGTTATAAGTAAGACAGTTTTGTGTAATTCATCGCTACTACGGACACTTTGAGCGAACAAAATTGCTTTATTATTCATAACAATTGAAATTTTTAAGCTGATACAAGGACGTAAGTATAGAAGGATAATTCATGGAGTGTGCAGCCATGTGATTTTGCGAAAATCGAGAATCGATTGCGCATTTTCGATATAATTTATTCGTGCAGTTTTTCCGGAGCTACATTGGAAACTGTGAGAAGCGTTGGTACGCATCGTGCATTTAAAATGAATAATGTGATTTTGAAAATCAAAATGCAACTGTAATACTAGAGAAAAAGAATCGCGTATGGTACGGCGTCAAACAGGAGCCATTCGATTACGATTCTTAGCATTAATTCGACAAACGACTTGTGCGAAGCGGCTGCATTGCCATGTAATATCTGAAAATGCTCGATTAATCATCCGCTCTGTTTTATTGAACTCGAGCTGCTGCACTGGCTGTATACAGCCAAATATGCACAGTCAAGATATTTGCCGCGTGCGCAGACACAAGAGTATCAATATGCCATTACTGCTCTCCCTTTATGTATATAAGTTGTAGCTTAGGCCGTTTCTCTTGTATAGGCGAAATAATTCATCTCCTTCCTCGGAACGACGATGCACCTTTTGCTCGAATTTGAACGTGTATGAAACGCGTAATTGTCGGCATTTAGCAATTGTATAATATCTACAGTAAAGGCTTCAAGTTGTACAATAGCGCGCAGCGATACCAAAAGAATTTTAAAAGATAGTTCTTTTTATTGCAGGGGATTATCATTGAAAAAAAGAAAAAAAAGTCGCGTGCGTGTCATCCATTCAAACAAATAAGATTTATGTCGGAAATAAGTATTATATATGAAGATGCTTGAATTAAAAAATACCTTGGATAAGGCCATTTCGAAAACATTACCCCCTGCCTTGTATTTACACGCAGACACACATGCATATAAAGGAGATTTCGCTCGGGTCGTCGAAAATTATTCGTCATCGAAAGTTAATCGAGTACGATCATGCGAGCTGTGGCGTATATGAAGCTGCGTAGGCTGCAGCCGGTAAGCACACACATACATACACAAATACACGGCCAAGCACGGTGATCATACATCAGGATTGGCCCCATGAAGATCCCGTATCTGCACGTGCGTGAATACGTCCGCTGCCCGAGTCGGTATGTGTGTGTGTGTGTATGTGTGTGCAACTCGTGCACGTATATATAAGCCCACATGCGACTCCTCCTCGTCTCGCATCTCATTTAACACGTGCCCATATATATTGTGTTCGGTATTTGCCCTGCGTCCTCGGTGTGCTTACAATCGCATGGTGCACGCGAGTGTATATATATGAGCGCAGAGGATTGTCAGAGATATAGGGAACGTATCGATCTCCGCCGGAATATGTATTACAACCATACATTTTGAAGAGGAGCTCGACGCTGGGCACCGAGGACACCTTTTTCAATTAAATTCGCTAACCGAGAGATATGTGCTGTGTATACGCTTGTAAGCCGCTTGTATGAGCTTTACACATGTATATTGCAATGTGATGAAGTTCGAAAATCACAATGTATCATTGTTTCCTAATCCCGAATTTGCTTGATTTCTCTCATGCGATACTTCGATTTATTATGTTTTATAAGTCTTTGCTTCGATGCAAGTAAAATTATCAAGTACAATTCATTTGTCGTTAAATCTACAAGAGTACCAGAGTATATAAAGGACGTCAATCCTGTAGCCGTGTCAATCCAGTCGAATGCACCTCAGCGATAAGTTCTTTTTTTCCATCGCAATCAATTCTTGTTATCGCTCGATCGAAATTACTCAATTTTCCCCTACTCCTTCCCAAAGTCTAAACGACAATAGTAGATCTCGTTTAAAACGTCTGAGTGAAAAAAAAGATAGAAAAAAAGAAATAACGAACGCTGTCAAGGATTTGTTCTCTGATTGCGCTTCATTCATCTGTTATTGCGTTGGCAATCGATTTAGTCCTGTGATGTGCTCTACGTCTTAGCTGAGAAAGAGAGAGAGACCTAAAAATCGTATGTACTGTACGAGAAAAAAAAGGTCGGGTCGTGCTTGGCACGTCGCCGATTATTTTCGGTTACGCACTCGAGACGGAAAATGTCATCTCAACTTACCAAGGGACGAATCGCTTGGCTACACGCTAGCTTGTTTTTCTATCCCCCTTTAGTGGGTAGAGAAATTTAGGGTGTTTGTTTTGTCCATATACGTTTAATTCCTTTATATAGAAAATTTTTTCTTCACCACGGTGAACTTGTTTTTTGGATTCCATTTTTATCTCATTCGTACTTTTCCTAAAACACTTAAATTTTTTTTACTTCTAATTATGTTATATACTTTATGGAATTTTGGGCGTGACGTTCTTAAGCTAATTGAAAACACTTTCGTCTTAAAATCGCTCTAAACCTTTAATAGCCGACAATTTTCATCCGAAAATAAAGGTAGGCGTCAAAGTGATAGATCCTCAAGCCATAAATGACATACACACCTTCTCATCCGAATACCATGTCTGCGGCTCAATTTTATATACCATTCCCGCCAACAATGACCAAGATAACGAGTGAAATACGAAGGGCATTGGGGTAACTGAGAAGCACCTGCGAGTCGCGATATAGACGAAGAACAGCTCGATGCAGTCCGGTATCTTAATTACTTTCTTCTCTTTATTCCTGCGGCTGATGATAAGGCAATTATATTCCTACCGCAGCCGAGGAATCCAGTCCAGCCGCGCGCTCTTGTACTCCGCAGCCTTTTTGCTCCGCGTCCCGATCATTTACACGCAACCGTAATCCTTCCACGCGCAGTGTGCATGCAGCAGTTTTACATAGTTTTATGTCGGCAAGGGTAAAAAAGTAAGCAACTATTGTAGTAATTATCATCGCTCGTAACACTATCACCGACGTCATCGATATATCCATTCGTAGTCGTAAACAAACCCTAGCTTATTTTCTCTTTTTGCATGGAAAACTTTCGATTTCCTCGCGTTCGCGCACGTAGCAATAAAAATCTCTGCTCAAGCTGGAATTTCAACTTTTTGGACGATATTACACGGCGAAGATGTATATACAAGCTGCGCGCGCACGTGTAAAAAGCCAATGACCCGAGGCTAATCAGGATACACTTAGGTGTGTGCGTTCGTACGGCGCTCAGCGAAGAAATTGGAATGAGCTGGTTTTTTTGCGTGTAATTGTGCGCTGCCTATACACATGCTGCGTGACTTAATCGCCGATGATTGCTCGCTAAATGGGCGGCACTTTTGCTCTCTGATGATGTAGACACACACGTATATGCACGTACATAAACTTTTGTCGTGTGTGTAGCGCTTCAATATACATGCATAATCGAGGCCGCACGTATACGTGCAGCTATAAGATGAATACGTATGCAAGGGAGACCACGCAGGAAGATTTTTTACTCCGAAGTATCGACTGACCAAGGTGTGCACGAGATCGCCTAATTAAGTCGCTCTCGATAAAACTTCCAACAAATACTTATTTTGTGTCACACGAGATAGGGAAAAGTTCTCTGCCGTTTATGACTATTTAAATTTTTATGTGACATGTATTGTTATTGAATAGTTTTAATAGTTAAACCCTTGATTTTCGATTTTTTATGAAATTTTCTTGAACTATATTTTAACTAAATCTTGAAGTTTTGTCTTCTTGAGTAAAATTGCAGGTTCGTGCAAGTGTGTAATTTTGAGTGTATACGACCCCTTGCAATCACCAACGTATGAATAAAAGTCGCCAAAAAAACGTACACATCACCATTGGATCAAATTACAATAAATTTTTCATGAAACACTCATCGTTTTTGTAGACCATTTCTGTGTTATATTGAAAATGGAAAACAATTATTGTCTCGCGAAATGATATACCACTGAAAACCCTCGGACGAGGAAAATTACAGAGCCGAGGAATACTCGCCCTTTTTTCGCTCAGCAACGTATTATATCGTTTGCCTGCATATGTAATTGTCACATTAATGTCGCAGAATTACTGCACTGCGATATAAATATATCATTTACTTGGAGTAAAAAGCCACATGGATCCTACTCGGTCGCGTATACGAACGCGACGGCACCGATCACGTTTTGCCATTAACTTTTCGTAAAAAAACGTCTATATGTAGAAACATGAAGGAGCAAGTATGTACGTAGGATGCATATGGCTATACACGTGTATAGCGTGGCGAAGACACGCCGCGCGTCGATACCTTAAACCATGGGAAAATTTGCTGTTCAATTTCCATTTATCGCTTATAGACATCGTTTATGAATTCTCCTTGTGTATGCTGTATGGAGGCGCGAGCGCATGGCTACATGCAACCCTCTCGTATCATCACAGATTATACATTGTGTGTTAGTGTGCGCGTACATCCAGGGGGCCTCGGAATTATATACCTTTATGCAGGTTTATTACCCAAAGTCGTTCTGTCTCTCTCATACACATGCATAAAATGAAGATATACGTGGCGCCTTTTATTTTTCTGACAATTTTTCACCATTATCCAGCACGATTGGGGTTTATAATGCAGCAACATATCGCGTAATACGAAGAAAATCCGACGTTTTTCTCATGATCGAATTCGAGTGAGGAGTAAAATATAATAGAGCCGACACGGTGTGTGTGCGAGCCATGTATATGTGCGCTGCCTGCGTGAAGCGTATATACACGCCAAGAGCAAAGGGTGCGTGTCTGCCTAAGACACGGCGCGCGGCTCGCTAATTTCACGACGTTCTACTCTTTGGCCCCTGTGCGCCAAGAGGTCTGGATATTTATCGTGTCTGCGCGACAATTCATGCCGCGTCGTCGTTGTCTGTTCCTTCCCTTCTGCCGCAGCAAACGGCCCTACACAGCGACCTATGTATAACTCAAATATATATATGTATATAAACTAGGTGTTTAAGAGTCGACTCGCAAGCCGGGGGTAAGAATCTTTGCCTTTGAAATTTGTTGGCTTGCGCTGTAAACCGATATACAGAAGTGTATACACTTTTCTTGCCTGCAACTTCGAGGTAACAACCCCCGCGCGCGCCTCTGCTTGAAATGCCGCGCGCTTATTTCGAATATAAAGTCGTAAACACGTAGGAAAAGTTTAAGCGTTGAAATGTCCTGATTGCGCGCGCTATCGGTTAAGTTTTTTTACCTTTTCCTTTAAATTACTGAACCGTACAATTGATAAAACTTTCGCATTTTCTAAATTTCACGCTTTCGCGTAAAGCTCATATAAGCGCATGTATATTCGACCAAGATTTATTCACTTGCTATTCATACGAAGATAATAGAATGAAAATTTTCACAGTGTACGTGCATGTAGTTCCGCGCGCAAAAAAGGGGTTAAAATACTTTTTTGTCGCTGAAACATAATATATCAATAAGTGCTTTGAAACCGGTACGCTGCTGTACAGTTGCCAGCACGCGCCAAGAATTTCAGCATGGTCGCCAAGCGCGCGCTTTAATGCTCCAGAGCCATCCTGACGGTGGCTCCAGAGACGCCTCTTTTTCTCTCTGCTGTATAAGCTCGGTGCCAGCTTCGCGAGCTTACGGCGTTTTTTGTGCAGCGGCAAACCGAGAAGAGCGCAAGAAAAAGAAGATCTCGGCCAGACGCTGCGTTTTTTAAATGAAAAAGAGAGTTAAAGGTAGATGCGCAATTAGTAAAAGGCAGGAAATAAGCTGTGAACGCGAAACATATTATGCCGTAATGGACGTGACTTGGTGTTGACTGCGCGCAAAAACTCAGTGTCGCGCGTACTTGCGGCTCAAACGATGCAAAGGAGAAAACTTTAAAATTTAACGACGCGATGTGCACCTACATTCTACTCAAAGGCAAATTATATGCGCACACCGTTCCGAGTATTCATGTACTAACAAGGAGAGCTTTTCAGGTCCGGGTCATGGATTTGCTCCAAAATTTTTTTGCGGTCTCCTGGTACCCAATACTGAAGCTCCCTGTGCTTAGTTTGATCCAATGGGCCTTAGGGCCCATTTTATAGAGGATTTTCCACATTATAAAAAAATCTTTGTTATTTTCTATATCGATATAGAAGTACTTAAACGAAAAAATGCAATGATCAAAAATTTTTAAATTTTTCAAAGAATCTGCTTGAATTTTTTCAGAATTTTTGGGACCATCTATCTCTTAATTCGAGAGGCCCAAATTTGACCCTTTTTTCATAGATTTTAGGACTTTATAAAGAGAGTAATAGATGGTCCCAAAAATTCTGAAAAAATTCAAGCAGATTCTTTGAAAAATTTAAAAACTTTTGATCGTTGCATTTTTTCGTTAAAGTACTTCTATATCGATATAGAAAATAACAATGACTATTTTATAATATGGAAAATCCTCTACAAAATGGGCCCTAAGGCCCATTGGATCAAACT